>SKCR01040807.1:0-54542 GCA_019454045.1 Zanthoxylum bungeanum
CTCAATTATTGTGATGACGTCATCGATGACGTGGCGATGACGTGGCGCTGACGTGGCGTAGGCGTGTGTTTGCGTTTGTCGGCACAATAGGATCGCGACACGTGGCGACACGTGTCATGCTCTGATTGGCTGAGGCTGACGTGGCATGTTGACTCGGTTGACTTGCTGACGTGTCTGATGACGTGGCACGACACGTGGCATAGTTGACTCGTTGACCAATGACATGGCTGATGACGAGGCGACACGTGTCATGTCAGAGTGTCGGCAGCATCTGATGTTGACACGTGTCACGGCGCACGTTAGTAGATCGGATGTGATGGTGACACGTGGCACGGCGCATTTTAGCAAGTCAAACTTTTCAAATTGTTGACCGTTGACCATGGCGCATTTTAGCAGAACCGGCTCACGCTGGGCGTCGCGGCGCGCAGTGTTTCAGCGTCGCGACGCGCGAAGAGACGAAAATATCCCGTTGACTCATTTTTGTCCGGTTTTGCCCCAAATTGCCTCCAGTGCTGTCCAAACTTTATTTATCTCTGCAAAATAACAATAAACACATCAAAACGTTCATAAAACTCAAGAAACTATACAAAATATTAAGTTAAATGAGTGGGAAATAGTGATATAAATACCACTCATCAGCGGTTAGACCATAACTACCCACGGTCTGGCAGTTATCACGCACATTTGGCAGTTGACGGTAACTCGCCACGGTCTGGCAGTTATAGCGCACAACTCAGCAGTTAGATGCATGATCCAGCAGTTGCAAGCTTGAAACGTGGAAGTTCGTGGACCGAGGAAGGCGAAACCGTTCGAGCAGTTAACAAAGGTTCACTATAAAACACCCAAGCATTGGAAGGAGGAAAAATGAACAAATGAAGACTCTTTATGAGCATTTTTATTTTATTTCGTAGCTTTGTAATCCATATATTGAATTTGTGTGCTTGTGCTTCTTGGAGGCTTATTCACTGAATCGAACACCCCTTCATGGGACTTTGTCTCAGGAGGTTTGAACCTTACACGCTCATTGACGGAAAATTATGTGAACAGTTTTGGCGACCACAGTGGGAGAATTGGTGTAAGAAGTGGAGATGCCTCCGAAAAGAAACACTCAGACTGGAGGGACTGGAGCAAACCAACCAGCCCCACGTTCCAGCTGTAGTAGGCCATTTCGAGGTCTAACAGAAGCAAGCTGATATGACATTATGCGAGAATTCAGCCCTAATGCGATTCGCGCCTTGTTCGATGAGTTCACCTAGGATGTCGTCGAACATGTTAGGCTTCAAAACGCTCACATCATAGATAAGTTCATTTCGGCTAGTAATTCGCTTACGAGAATATGGCCAAGCACCTGAGCTCATTGAATGATTTGATAGCCAAATGTGTGAACGGGGGGACAACCCCACCATGAACTACACCTCCTCCTGCACCAAGCAGTCATTAGGTTGGTCCAAGCAATGGTCCTCTACAAGGGGTTACGACCCCTACGATACCCCGATGGGGAATAAGTCCTGGAGGCAATGGCTCACACTTAGGGCCAAATAGGGATGGAAATTTCCGGATCCGGATCCGGATCCGCAAGTAATTCGGCGGACCCGGGTCCGGATATGGACCCGGTTAAGCACTTCCGGGTCCGGACCCGGGTATACCCGGAATGGGCCCGGGATCCGCAACTACCCACTGTTTTTTTTTTAAACAGTGGCATGCTTATTTGTTTTTTTTTTTCTCTTTCATTTTAATTTTTTTTGCATATGTTACTACGTTTTGATTTCTCAGACTATTAGGTATCTACTATTTTAACTGAAATAATATATTGAGTTTGGATCGGGTCTAGGAATTTACAATCGGGAATTGAAAATTTTGGATATTAATTTTTTTTCTCAATAACTGTCGAATCATTATCCGATTATCGACTTGTCCATATATAGTCAAGATGGGTAGAGAGTGGGTACTCAATGAGAATTGATTACAAACAAAAAATCAAATATTGAGAATAAAAAAAAAAAAAACTAGAACTGAATATATAAAGGTAAAAATATATCATTACCGCAACTGCCCACTGTTTTTTTTTACCGGGTCCCGGGTACCCGGTCCGGAAACATCCGGACCCGCATCCGGACCCTGTATGATGCGGGTCCTCTAAAACAAGACCGGATCCGCAAAATTTTTTAGCGTATCCGGGTCTTCCGGGTCCATGCGGACCAGGCCGGATCCGGATCTGCTTGCCATCCATAGGGCCAAACATGGTACAATATGAAGTAGTGTTGCCCCAAGGTCCCCAGGGTTCACAAGGATAAAGTCACGACCATGTTCCATTTGTGAGAGGACCACAACCACCACCTGTAGCGATGTCATTCAATGGCAATGATATGTTGATAGAACAGATGACCGAGATTCTTCAGAATCAATTCGGTTTAGGGGTGAGGCCGATTCAGCCGAGGTATCAAAAACTGTATCCAGATTGGATTGATGTAGCGTATCCGTGGCCTAGGAACTATAAAATACCAGAATTTTCTTTGTTTACAGGGTCTGGGGAAGTTTCCTGGTATGTTAGCCTGCCGCCCAATTCAGTGGAAAATTGGCACCAAATGGAACAGTTGTTCCATGCTGTAGGAACACAGAAACTGGGCGACGGATGCTGTTCCGGGCTTGCGGCCCGGTTGGGAGTACGGAGTAGACCACGGGGGACTAAACCGGAGAATAATGGAGTCGCCACCCGGTGTGAACCGAGACAAAAATTTAAGGCCGCACTCACCCCTCGTAATGGAAGACCTCAAACCATTGAGTTCGGAATGGTCCCTTACTTATGCCACTTGTAATAAAATGATTTGTGCGATTATTCAACCAAGCCTAAGCAACATTTATTTCCAATGATAATTTACTCATAAGTTCGCATATATAAGTACAAGGCTCATATCTAAGTTTGCATATAACCTATGTCCGGATTTGCATACAACCTATTTGCATTTAATCTATGTCTCAATTTGCATACAACCTATTTGTGTATAATCTATGTTAAAATTTGCATGCATAGAGATAAATACGGCTAACATACAATGTCATAAGCACATTACATTCGATCATAGGCATGCCAGTAGATAATAATTGTACAATCAAGCATGAAAGCAAATTGGAATAACGGCGAACATGCAATAGCACACGGCAATCTCATGAACATACTTTGATCGTATAATGCGGAAAACAAAGAACAACCTAAACATAATGCAAATTCCAAACGCAAAACCAATGACTAATCATGCTTGAAAATGAAAACTAAATAGGCTAAATCATGCTTGAATACCATCTCATGAACACATCAAACAGATAAACGCAGGGATACAAATAATATGATTGATTACATGATACAAGAGAAATCACCTAAGAAACAATTATGCATGACATGTGATGAAAATGACTCAGTTCAGTGTATGCGCGTTCTTGTAGCGTTCGTAAACGCGTTCGAACGGTAAACAGAAGGTTCGCGTTCGTATAGCGTTTGACAACGCGTTCGAACGGGACCGGACTTGATGCATGAATAAAACAAAGGAAATACGTGCACGTTCGCGTAGCGTTAGTAAACGCGTTCGAATGGTAAACAGAAGGTTCGCGTTCGTATAGCGTTCGTAAATGCGTTCGAATGAACTGAGATAGAAAATATGCGTTCGTGCGGCGTTCTGAAACGCGTTTGAACGGTGTTACAACAGTGACCTAAAAAAAGGCAGCAAACAACATGACACATACGTGAACGGATGAATAGATGACACCTAATAAATAATAACGGGCTACAAGGCGCGACAAAACATCGTGGTAAAGGATTTTAACCCCTCGAAATAGAGGACCTTTAATTGCACTTACTAAGCCCATGCGCTAATAATACAATGCATATAAGAAATACAAACAACAATATCGGACTTCGTATACCCGATTGAACACATCTCACATTCAACCGAATATACATCATCCTGTGCGGCAAAGTATCGTGGTAAATGATTTTAACCCCTCGAAATAGAGGACCTTTAATCGCACTTACTAATCCCATGCGCTAATAACACAATGCATATAAGAAATAAAGACAACAATATCGGACTTCGTATACCCGATTGAACACATCTCACATTCAACCGAATTTACATCATCCGGCGCGGCAAAACATCGTGGTAAAGGATTTTAACCCCTCGAAATAGAGGACCTTTAATCGCACTTATTAAGCCCATGCGCTAATAACACAATGCATATAAGAAATAAAGACAACAATATCGGATTTCGTATACCTGATTGAACACATCTCACATTCAATCGAATATACATCATCCGACGCTGGCAAATCATCCTGGTAAATGATTTTAACCCCTCGAAATAGAGGACATTTAATCGCACTTACTAAGCCCATGCACTTTACCTCATCATTACTCAAACAAATAACATGTAGAATTTAAATAGCGGATAATAAATGTGGGAACACAGGAAATCTGGGGCGACGCATGCTGTCCCGGGCTCGTGGCCCGGTTGGGAGTACGGAGTAGCCACGGGGGACTAAACCGGAGAGTAATGGAGTCGCCACCCGGTGTGAACCGGGAAAATGAGATTTAGGCCGCACTCACCCCTCGCAAGGGAAAACCTCAAACCGTTGGGTTCGGAACGGTCTCTTACTTATGTCACTTGTAATAAAAGGATTTATGTAATAATTTAACCAGGCTTAAATAACATTTATTTCCAAAAATATCATGCTTCTAAATTCATATGCATACATCAACACGTTCATCACAACATGCAACATCACATGGCAATCTCATGAACATATTTCAATCCTATGATACGGAAAACTAAGAACAACATAATCATGCTTGAGTACTATCTCATGAACCTATTAACCAAATAACATGCTAACAGCCTAATCATGCTTGAATACAATCCCAAGAACACATAGAATGGATAAATGCAGGAATATAAATAATACGGTTGGTTATATAGCACAAGAAAGATCAACCAAGAGGCAATTATGCATGAATATGATAAGACAGACTCAGTTCAGTGTGTGCACGTTCGTGTAGCGTTCGTAAACGCGTTCGAACGGAAATGAAACAGAAATCTCACGTTCGAGTAGCGTTCGTAAACGCGTTCGAACGGAAATGAAACATAATGCTCGCATTCGTATGGCGTTTGATAACGTGTTCGAACGGAAATGAAACAGAATGCTCACGTTCGTATGGCGTTCGTGAACGCGTTCGAACGGAAATGAGACCTGATGCATGATAAGGCAAAAATACATGCGCGTTCGAGTTGCGTTCGTAAACGCGTTCGAACGGGAACAGAACTGATGCATGAAATGGGACGCAATACATAAACAACAAAATAAAGGGGCGCGGCGAAGTACTGCCGTAAATGTGGCCTTTTGGGGCTCTTGATCTCTCAAAGAGATGACCTTTAGACCAACATACTAAGCCCATGCGCGTCACATCACATCATGCATACAAACATAAAGACAATCATATTATTCTAAGTATGTCCGATTGAACGTGTCTTGCATCCAACCGAACACACATCAACCGGCGCGGCAAAGCCTCGTGGTAAAGGGCTTTAATCCCTCCCCATAGGGGATCTTTCATCCCACTTACTAAGCCCATGCGCTCGATTGAGTCATGCATAAATAAGTAACATGCAGAATTTAAGTGACGAAAAATAAATAAATAAAAGCAACACAAAACAAGAGAATGTGCCGTTTACTCAAGTGGTACGTGGAGTTGTATCCCAAGTACAGACCGCACTACCGTCCATTCGGATTCGGCTACAGAATTTACGTCTGGGTTTCCATCCTATATACCACAAGAGACGACACTCTTCCATTTCATTCAAGCCACAACATGCATCCATAAACGACTATCATGCGAATAGAATTCAATAATAATAATAAAAACGAATATAAACTAATGAAAAGGTACCCTCAGGTCTAACCTTTTAAATCACCTCTCGGATGTACGGTACACGATCGTCGGAAGGGTGGATGCTCCGCAACTCTCCCGGTTCACTGGTTCACTGTTCTCGTTCGTTGTCTTACTGTTTTGAGTCGTCGTTCTCCGTCTTTTGCTATTGTTTCCTTGTGGTTTCGCTGCCGTTTCCTCTTTATCTTTTGCTTACTGTTTTTGGGTGTGTTCCTCCTGTAATTTTTATGTGTGTTGTGTATGAGTTAGGGGCTAGTTAGCTAGGGTTGAGAAGGTTGGTGAAGGGTTCTTTTTATAGGCAAAGGGTTATGCTTGACAAGGAAATGGATTTGGCTAATTAAAGAGGGATTTGATTTGGTGTTGGTTAAGGGAAGCAAGGGATTTGATTTGGTTTGGTTAAGGGAAGTCAAAGATTGAGGGGGGATAAATCTTGGCTAGATAGGGAAGGTTGAATATTTGATTGGCTTGGTTTAGGAATACAATATTTTAAGTTTCGGAATATAATTGGTTGATTGATTTTAATTAGACATGATTATATTTTGATTTAGTATGTGATTTGTTTAATTTAGGCATGATTTTAGTTTAAGTTGGTAATTGTTTATTTTATGTTTGGTATATGTTTTATTTAATTATTTAATTAATTTAATTATTATCTTATTTAGTTAATGTTTTAATTAATATTTATTTATTTAAATTGGGATGTGTTTTATGGGCTTTGGGGGGGCTAATTGGGCTGGATGTGAGGCTAGCAGCAAAACCAGAATTACCGACACCGTTCGAACGCTTCCTCGAACGCGGCATGAACGCCCGCAATCCGTTTGACGTTCGAACGTAAACACGAACGTAGCACGAACGAAAACAGTGAACCTTGTTTATTCTGAATTTCCCCTTCCGATGTGCGTTTCCCGTGACCTCCGTGACTTAAAAGGTAGTGTCTCCAAAATGAGACTCATCATAGGGACTTATATGTAAAAATGCAGTGCCTATAATAAACGAATCAAAACAACATAAAACACAATATGCACCGTTTGCTCAAGTGGTATGTGGAGTTGTATCCCAAGTACAGACCGCACTACCGTCCATTCGGATTCGGCTACGGAATTTATGTCTGGGTTTCCATCCTATATACCACAAGAGGCGACACATTTTCCATTTTATTCAAAACCACAACATGCATCCATAAACGACTCTCATACGAAATAAATAACTAAAACAATTAAAAGATGAATACAAAAAGTGCCCTCAGGTCTAAGATTTTATGTCGACTTTCGGAAGTACCATACACGGTCGTCGGAAGGGTGGATGCTCCGCAACTCTTCCGGTTTACTGGTTCAACGTTTCCCTTCGTTGCTTCGCTGTTCGGGCTGCTGTTTTCCCTCCGTTTCGCTGCTGTTTTGCTGCTATATTTCGGACACTGTTTGGTGTTTTATGCTACTGTTTTGGGTGTTTTTTAAAGGCTTTAAGTGCAATTTTTTATGTGGTTATGGGACAGTTTCTGGACTATTTTCAGGGTGCACTTTCTGTGGTCAGAGGACTGTTTTATGGGCTGATTTGCGGTGTTTTTAGGCAGTTTACTGGGCAGGATTTTAGTGAAATAATGGTGTATGTCAGGGGGTATTACGGTGAAATGAGAGTGCAGGTCATGAGGTATTGCGTGAAGGTCAGAGGTGCATGAAGGTCAGAGGGTGCGTGAAGGGCTGCTGGATTTGTTTGTGTGTGGCGTGTATCGTGGCTGTGAAGAGTTTATTCTTTGAGTTGTGAGTAGGTTGGTGCTAGGTGCGTGAGAGTGTGGGTGCGTTGAGCATCCCTAGGGTTTTTAGTTTCTTGCGTATGCGTGAATGAGAGAGAGCCAAAGGGTTGGGAATGTGTTTATTTTTATAGTGATTCATTAGGGTTTGCTTGTTTGTACATGGGTTTTAAATAAGGAAACAAACCAATTAGTGTCTTACTAGGAAAATCTATATTTGATTGGGGGACATGTTTTGTTTAAATTAGGAATAGGTTTATTTGATTTGTTTTATTTAGGTAGGGATGTATTTTATATTTTATTTGATTTATTTTAATTTGGTATGTGATTTTTTAGATTAGGAATTATTTTAAATTTAATTTAATTTAATTTCAATTTAATTAGTTTTAATTTTAGTTTAATTTAATTTGTGACATGTTTTAATTGTTTATGGATTGGGCTTGGGTGAGATGGGCTTGATGTATATTTCAAGGGTTTTGGCCAAGGTGCTTTAAAACGAAGGTCCAACAAGCGAGCCCGAAGCCAAACAAGCGAATAAAATCTAACAAAAATACGGATTCCCTTCCGACGTCTGTTTCCCGCGACTTCCTCGACTTAAAAGGTAGTGTCTCCAAATGAGACTCATCATAGGGACTTATATGTAAAAATGCAGTGCCTACACATGCACAATTCTATAAGGCCGAATCTGAAGTGGCCTTGGCCGACTTGGTAAATTTGAGGCAGTTGCCAGGAAAATGGGCCGAAACGTTCTTACAAAGGTTCAAATCGGCTCGATGCCGATGCTACGTGCCTTTATCAGAAAATGAGTTTGTAGGAATCGCTCAAAGCTATCTTAATTTCGATCTAAAAAATAAATTTCAAGATTGAGAATTCTGGGATCTCCCCAAACTCACCACTAGTGTAGTGCGATATGAACGGTTATTGAGGGAGAAAGAACAAATGAAGAATTCTAGCAAGGGAACCTATTACAGGAATCCTAATTATGAAATATGCGAAGTGGACGTCGAATCGACTGACTTATGTTTGGCCGAATTAGTTAAAGGGAAGCCATACGTCTGCAAGACGTGGGCTGAACCTCAGGCCAAAGTAGAGAATAAAAAAAAAGTAGGAATTTCTCTTTTGACATCTCGAAAGTCGACGCCATATTCGATCAATTATATAAAGATAATCAAATTAGGTTGAGTGACCGCCACAAATTGCCAAGCCCCGAACAAATCGGTGACAAAAAGTAATGTAAGTGGCATAATGCATGGTCTCATTCAACTAACAATTGCCTTATTTTTCGGAATGTTTTGTAGGACGCCATAGAATCTGGACGAATAACATTCGGGAAAAAGATGGCAGTGGATGACAATCCATTTCCAAAGCCGTTGGAATTGAATATGATCAACTCTGACCTCACCAAAATGAATTTGCCAAAATTCAAGGCTGTTCTAGATGAAGATCAGGACGGTCATTGTCCAAGTGCTCTTGAAAGGATCGAAGCATCCCAAGAAAGAAGGGTTCCACAAAATTTGTTTGCACGTTGCAAAAATAGTATAGAGTGGATGAAAGAGCTGGAAGATACCTGTGAAAGGCCAGTGAAGAAGGAGCCAGTAGCATGGCAGCCAAGAACCTTCGCACCAAGGTTTTATGGAGAACATTCAAAGTTCGTCCAAAATAGAAGGACGTTTAGGCCGAAAATTCATCGCCCAACGTATGGCATTCGTACCATCGGCCATATTCATACCATCGGCCAGGGAAGAACTATCCTCCTGTAGATGAAATGACATGGACACAATTGAGACGACACCAAAGAAATTATGGCTGTATAATGCGCCAGCAAGGTGAAGTGAAAGTTACCACTGACCATAGTCTTCCAATCAATACTCATGCGAGGAAAAAGCCGGATGCGAGGGTTAAAGATAGTGGTGGCAGATAAGAGATCAATACAAGCTGTAAAAAACGTACCAAATTCGACCGATAATAACGGGATGAGACAGATGACGAAGAACCCCCATTGTTATTAAGTTTGGCAACATGCCTCCGGTTGTGGCTAATCATTACTTGTTGTCTGAAAGGTTCAAGGGGGCAATAATGAGACCTCTGGGAGGAGTAAAGACGTCTACGACGGCGACGAGACAGAATTCGCAACACTCGTGATAACTGACAAAGAGGCCTCGGACGAGGAACTGACCGATATAGATGAAGAAATATATATCAGAATTGAAGCACGAAGAAGGGGACAACACAAAATCGACTTCTCAGAGAGTTGTACGAAGCTGAAAATCCCGCAGTGGGAACATTATGAGAGGACTTGGGGCGATCTCCATACCTCGTGCTGTACGAAAAGCCCAAAATAAAACGGGTCGTGACCAGAGCAGAAAAACAGAGGATGTTAACCAGTAATGCCTCCCGTGACAGGCCGATCACATTGTTAGCTTCCGGATGGAACGAGGAGGATGAGCCACCTCAAGTAAATACAAGTGGTGATCAAACGATGGAAATAGAAATGTCAGAGAATGTGACGTTTCCAAAACCACCACGACAAATGACAAAGCATCTCCGACCGCTTTATGTGAAAGCAAAGGCAAACGGAATACCCATCACTAAGGTGTTAATCGATAATGGAGCGGCCATCAACGCCATCCCAGTTAGGATGCTGGGACGATTAGCAAAGTCGGAGGACGATCTCATCCATACAGAAGTGGTGCTTACAAGTTTCAATGGAGGGGCAACAACAACCAAATGAGTTATCCCACTAGACTTACATGTGGGAAGCACTACTAGGACAATAGTGTTTTTTGTTATAGACATACCAACCACGTATAACATGCTCTTAGGATGAGATTGGATCCACGACAACCGATGCATTCCTTCGTCCCTTTATCAATGTCTGATTTTTTGGAATCAGAAAGATGAAGTAGAAGTAGTACACGCCGATAATAGGTCATTCACAGCAGAGAAAAATTCGGTCGAATATTTCATGTATGAAGGAAATTACGGGCCAGCTAGAGTACTGAATGAAGCATAGGATTCGGCCAGAGTGGCCAAAAACGACGAGTCATACACCGCAGATTTGCTAAATGACTTGTTCGCATAAACAAGGCCAACTATAGTGGCCTTCGGAGGGCCAACACATGGCCATGAAACCAGTAATTCAAATGGAGAAGAGCGAACATAGTAAAGAACAAGTCGCGCTTACGGCCATTAGGGCCATCTTAATGACCTATGTAACGGAACATAAAGTTGAAGCCGATGCTCAGGCCGCGATTTCGGCATTTAGGGAGAAATTATTAACACATCGGACGAAAGATAGAATATGAGAGGCATGCAGAGTGGATTGTTTGATGGAAGGAAGTGACATGAATGAACGACCAAAGGAGGAAGAAGAATACGCTCTGAATGGGCGATATAAGGCAAACATTACAAGGATGCAAGACATTTTGGACGAGATAAATCTGGGAAGTGAGGACGACAGACGCATCACTTATATCAGTAAGGAGCTAGAGGCCCAGCCGCCCAGGTACGCAAAAAACTAATCCATCTTTTACAAAAATATAAAGATTGTTTTGCTTGGGACTATGAGGAAATGCATGGTTTAGATAAAACTTTAGTAGAGCATATATTGCCAATTATGCCAAATCACAGGCCATATAAGCAACCCCCCCGAAGAGGTTTGCACCCAATGTTATGCCTGACATTAAAAAAGAAATCGAACGCCTCTTGAAGGCGAAATTCATTAGAACGACCATATATGTAGAATGGTTGTCAAACATCGTCCCTGTTATGAAGAAGAATGGAAAGTTAAGAATATGTATAGATTTTAGGAATTTAAACTTGGCAACACCAAAAGACCAATACCATATGCCTACGATAGATTCCTTAGTGGACTCCACAGCAGGATATCAAGTGTATTCTTTTATGGATGGGTACGCATGATATAACCAAATCTACATCGCCGAAAATGATATCCATAAAACGGCTTTCAGATGCACGGGGTCTTTAGGATGTTATGAGTGGGTGGTAATGTCATTCAGCCTAAAAAACGTCGGGACCACTTACCAACGGGCCATGAATCTAATTTTCCATGACATGATCAGTAATTTTGTAGAGGTTTATGTAGACGACATATTGGTAAAGTCTATGACTGTGACGAGCATTTTAACCACTTGACAATGGCTTTTGAACGAATGAGGAAATTCAAATTAAAGTTAAATCCTGCCAAATACGCTTTCGGGGTTTGTGCAGGGAATTTTTTGGGCTTTCTAGTCCACCAGCGGGGAATTGAGATTGATGCCAATAAATCTCGGGCAATTACTAAAGCCAAAGCACCCCAGAACAAAAAAGAGTTGCAAAGATTCCTAGGGCAAGTTAATTTCTTAAGAAGGTTCATTTCTAATTGTGCATGAAAAACTAAAGTTTTCTCGTCCCGGCTAAGGCTAAAGGAAAAGGACGAATTCGTCTAGACCGAAAAACATCAAAAATCCTTCGAGAACCTGAAGAATTATTTATCCCAGCCGTCGATGATGGTACCTCATATGACAGGACGACCAATAAAGCTTTACATATCCGCTGAAGAGCGATCCATAGCTGGAATGATCGCACAAAATGATAATACGGATGTCGAAAGAGCCATTTATTATATCAGCAGACAATTGTTGAAATATGAATGTAATTATTCTCCAATGGAGAAGTTGTGTTTGGCTTTGTATTTCACATGTACTAAATTACGCGCCTACCTTAGGCCGACCACTATTATTTAATTACAAAAATCAATATAGTAAAGTACATATTTTTGCGTCCCATTTTGCCTCAGAGAGTTGGGTTTTGGTCTCTATCATTGTTAGAATTCGACATACGACATGAACCCCAAAAGGCCGTAAAAAAATCAAGCCATTGCAGATTTATTAGCTGATCACCCGTGTTTAAGCACCACTAAAGAAATGGGAATGGAAATAAACGAGTGCAGTTTAAAGCCATGGACGATGTATTTCGATGGATCTAGCATATCAAAATGAGTATGAATGAGAATAGTCTTGGTCAGTCCGTTGGGAGAGTCATTCTGTTTCATAATCAAGTTGGACGAATATTGCACCAACAATCAGGCCGAATACGAGGCTTTGCTATTTGGGTTGGAAATGCTCATTGATATGGGAATAAAATACGTGTCCGTCAAGGGAGATTCAAAACTAGTGATCCAACAAATGACATGAGCATTCAAGTGTCAAAGTCCATCGGTCAGGGCGCTGTCAGAAATAGCTAAAGAACTGCTAGACCAATTTGACTTCATAGAACTGGAGCACGTCCCAAGGACGAAGAATGAGATGGCCAATGAATTGGCCCAAGCAGCCTCAGGGTATAAATAGACAAGCATAAATGGCATATACAGGATAGAAGTTGGCCCTAGTTGGGCGAATAAGAGACCGACGTAAGAATATGAGCGAGTGGACTCAATTGAGCCGAAGACTGGAAAATAGGCTCTGAGCCAAAGCTGGACAAGCCACAGAGGGTCGAAAGCGATCAGCGAGACACCAGATCGAAGTTGTTTATGGAGAACGGCCAGACCCCTATAAATAGCGGCCAACAAAAAGGAACATAAATCCAAACGACGGCCGTTGGCGATGTCCGACGAAATGGGTAGATAACCCGCCACATGTTTTTGACTGGGCGCGCAAATTATATATTTGCAGAGCCAATAATGAATAAAATCAGTTCGTTCCAGGACCGAGACCGGACCAGCCGATTTGGAGAACGCACGGAAGAAAGCAGAATAGGAAGAGAATGACAAATTGTCCATAGAAGGATGGGGAAAACGAAAGATAATGCAAGCAGAAATGGTCGCGCACAAAGGGGTCAATCCGGTCAAGGCACTGATGTCATGGATAGTGATAGTGAAAGGACCAGAGGGAAAGAGGAAAACGTTATAATCAGAAGACCAAAAGAGCAACGAAGTGGGAAATAAATTTCGGTCAAAAGGAGGCAGGGCCAAAAAAAGCTTTATGAGATGAAGCAAACTAGTGTCTTCGAGAAAAGTGTGGGTCTCTGCATGCAATTTCATCTGTTTGAACCATGTCTCAAACGAAGAGTCAGGTTTGGGCCAAGTGCGGATAAGATTGGATTGGGTAAAAAGAGACACATTCAAGGGTTTTGAGAAATGGAGGTTGGAAACAGAAGGAAACAGTTGAGCCAAGGGAGCCAATGGTCGCGTCATCAACAAAAATGGGTCCTAAGGAGCACAGTCCATAGTTTTCGTCGAGGGTATGAACGCCAAAGACACCCACATAAGAATCACCCAGAGCAGCTTGGTAATCGCCAAAGGTTGAAATGGCTTTTTATGAAACGGAAGAAGACGACGCCATTAGCAAGGAAATTGAGGGCAAGAGAATGAAAGGTTTTGCAGAAAAGGAAGTAGAAGGTAAAGTGATGACAAGAACGAAGCAAACCCTTATATAGAAAAAGTGAAAAGTTCGCCCTAAGACAGATGTCACGGCCCAATTCGGGAAAGAAAAAGAGCGGGAAGTGAAAAAGGGCGACGTTTGAAATGATTTGACATCAAAATGACACGAAAGACGGCACATTAATTGGTGCCATGATGACCTTTTCGATAAGACGTGTTGGGAAGATCGCGCATTTATTGAGGAAATGATGGATTCACATAGGGAAATGTAAAGGACGGCCCTCAATACACGCGAATGACAATGAGATAGGGCGAAGATCAACCGACCGAAGCCAATATCCGACCGATAGGTACCACCCTAACTTCACCCAAATTAAGAAATTCCGTCTCGATTTCATCTCCCAAATCAATCAAGGCGAATTTGGGGGACAATTGTTGCTGAAGAAAATCACCTTAGGACGAACGAGTCAATGAGGGGCGAAAAGAAAGGACATGTCAAAGGACGAAAAATAATTAGGACGAACAAATATTACATGATGATTTGCAATCCGGACGACGAAGGGGAAAACGGTCAGGACAATTACCATCCGTTGCAGTTGATCCCACAATCTAGCGGTTAGGCTACCCACGGTCTGGTAGTTATCACGCATAACTTGGCAGTTGACGGTAACTCGCCACGGTCTGGTAGTTATAGCGCACAACTCAACAGTTAGATGCATGATCCAGCAGTTGCAATCATGAAACGTGGAAGTTCGTGGACCGAGGAAGGCGAAACCGTTCGAGCAGTTAACAAAGGTTCGTTATAAAAGGTCCAAGCGTTGGAAGAAGAAAAAGAGGAACAAATGAAGACTCTTTATGAGCATTTTTATTTTATTTCGTAGCTTTGTAATCTATAAATTGTAATTTTTGTGTTTGTGCTCCTTAGAGACTTATTCACTGAATCGAACACCCATTGCTGAGACTTTGTCTCAGAAGGTTTGAACCTTACATGCTCATTGACGGAAAATTGTGCGAACACGAATAATTTTCATTTTTGATTTTTATTCTAGTTGAAAAATAGAACTCAATTCCAAAATTTTGATTTAGTGATTATAATTTCTGACGAGTCTAAAAATATACCATTTTATTGGGCTTTATATCCATATCACTAGCCCGTTCCAAGTTTACTCAATCCGGGTCAATTCAGGGTTGTTTTAGTAATTTCAAAGATAAGCACCATCTACGTTAAACTGCCCCAAAGCACCGAGACGGAGTCAGCTTGCAAGTCCACGGCAAAAAAGAGAAACTAGGGTTTTAAGAACGAGAATCAAAATAAAAAATGGACGGTGCAGATGGAGGAGAAGTTGATAGAATTTTGGATTCAAAGGACTTACAGCAACAAAGTAAAGCTCTCGACAAGCTTACCGACCGTGTCGAGGATCGCCAGCTCAATTCACTCGTGTGCAAGAGGAAATCAATTCAGTTCTATTCTATTCAACAATTTAAAGCATATTTAAATTTAAGAATTAAATATGATAATTTTTTTTTTAAATGATGTGATATTGCTTTGCAGGCTATGGCCTCAATTGCTGCATCAAAAGCGGGGGACTTGAATGCTATGAGAATGAGGTAAAAACTTTATAATATAATTTTATTTTGTGTTGTCGTAGCTAGCTTGTTTATTCAAACTCAATTATTAGAAACCGGAATTTATATGTGTGTGTATGTATATATGCTAAAAGACCCAAAAACACGAATCCTAATACACTACATACAGAGTGTTTATTTTCTTGTTTTGGTCCTCGTTTTGTTATAATGAGGGATCCCTCGTTGGGAAGTTTGTTATACATATATGGCTTCTAATGCTCCAGTGAACTATTTATAAAGCTTTAATCTCCCCGAAAATATACATGGAGTGCCAAATATTGTGCTAATAGTCTGAAATTTCAAATTTGTTGATATGCTCAGGAATTTGTTATTAATTGTAATTTAGTGATTAGCACTTTAACAATTTGTTGAACTTATAAAGTTCATTTAGTTGCAAGTGGCTTTTTGTTTTGTTTTTTTGAGATCAAGGTTCAACTAATAGGAGCAACATTTGTAAGAGCCTGAGACATCACTAGGTTTTATTCACTCAGACTGGGGTCCAATGACACTTGATATGGGATGAGGAGGGGTTTCCCTATATTCTAAAAAAAAGGAAGAGTAGCTTTCTTTTTTAACTTGTATAATTTAGCAAAAGTAATAGCATGGTTGAACCACATACAAACTGTCCTTATTAGAACCCTACTTCATCGAACCTGTTGTACACAATGACCTCTATTAGAAGCATCACTATCGTAGCAGTTATATTCGGGTTTATGATGTGTTCTTGTGTTCTTATCATGAGCACAAGCATGCGCTGCCATTAAGAACATGATCATCAGCCGATCAGCTTGTGATGAGTTTGTTGGTTAAACCATCACATGTATATAGGACATTAGACATGATGCAGTTATGTGTTTTCATTTAATGATTTAATTATAAACCTTGGTTATGTTATGAAATTTTGTTAGTATCACTGAATTACTTGGCATCATATAAATTCTAGGCTTGTTAGTGACATGAATTTCAATTATGTGCTATTTAAATTGAAAAGTCATAGCCATTGCTTAATATTCTTCAAATTAATTTTTAGTAGTTTTTCATCTATTTGTAGATTTTTAACATCGTATATACCAAATTCTTCAAGCACTTTACGTTTTGTTTCTTACAGGGAGAAAGAATTAGCTGCTGTTAAAATCAATGCAGCTGATGTTGACATAATTGCAAATGAACTAGAGGTTTGTTTCTCACTTAACAAGATTTTACAGTAATCCATTTGTAACCTCCCAACAGTTGTAATATTTCATTTTCTTTGATATAAACAACAGTTGGACAGGAAGGTGGCTGAGAGAACCCTACGGGAGCACAAGGGTGATGCTGTGGCTGCCATCCGACACCTGCTTCATTAGAGAACCACCAGGATGATTTAGAATCATGATTTTAAAGAGTCTAATCCTAATAATTAGTCTCGTCTCTGAGCTTTCTATTCAACTCAATCAAGAGAAAGCAAGAATTATAGCTGACACTTTTTTTTCTTTCTTTATTCAATAAAAGATCTGAGAGGCTTATATTGATGAACTTACAATTTTTCAATCCAAAATTATCGGCCAGTAATTAGGACAAACACTAGTCTAACAACCCAACAACAATCCAAGCAAAGTGCAGATTCAAGGATTTGAAAAGGGAAAGTGTTTTCCGAAAGCATGTCGGTTTCGCACCTGTTGCTGGAAAGTGAATTACTTGGTGTAGAGAACATCTTCCCATGGGTGACGGTATAGAGGTTGTTTCAATCTCTTCTGGTCGAAGGAATGCCTGAGATTTTGAATAAGAAGCATCAAGTCAGATTCAAAATGTAGCATAAAAGAGAGAGAATGATAAGAGAGACTGCGATTTCCTCTATATCTATGACCCACCAATTGGACCTCACAATCAGAGTCAATCTAGATTAAAAGTCCTCTAACCCACCCATTGGATCACACCATCAAAGCCAAGAATCTTACGAAACTAAAGACACTAGCCATATTGCTATCACTATCTGCATTAAGAAGCATTTCCAGACCTAATCATTGTGGTTACAAACACTAAAAACCAGATGCTTCAAATTTCATTCTTTTCATGGATAACAAACATCCGTCTATTGATGTCCCCCCAATATCGAACGTAAAATTTTTACCAGAAAGATATGAGCTTAGATGATAAAATTCTGGAGTATATTTTTCGACTTGCCCAATCAAACCGATGGAGCATGCAAGAACAAAGAGCCAATCTCAACAATCTCGTCAATTTCTTGCTTGCTGAACATTCCACTGCCAGCAAGGAGATCCAAGAAAAGGGACGCAATTGCACCATCTACGTTAAGAACCAGGTTGTTTGCTTTTGTAAGAGTGTAGGTTTCAACTTCAATGGCATAATGGGAAGCAGCTCCACTCTTTTGTCTCTGTTATCTCATCTCTTGATCCTTTATTATATATGGGAAGCAAGCAGTAGTTTATCAACAACAATTTGCAATTAGCAACTAATGCAAGAACATTGAACTTATTGATGTATGATTAAAAACATTTACATACCTGTGACCAATTCCTGGCACACGAATGCCCTTCTTTTTCATCGATTCAACAAATTCATATGGTGAAAGACCCTAGACAGCAAAAGGAAAACATTTCAGAATCTAGAAACCATCAGAGCAATCAGAGTACTGCTCAATCCTCTGAGGCAATGCCCACTAAATGTTACCCGATCATAAGCATCCTTGAAATATCGGGCAGCATCATCAATGGCACCACCAAATCTGGGACCAATTGTGAGCAAACCTGTTTCAGAATATCATAGTTTAGCTCTTTGTAATGTAATTCCAATTCTCAAGTGATGACCATAACTTTAAATTATTTTTAAAATAGGAAACATGGGAAATAGAACTAAAAGCAACTGTTTACCTGATACAAGGCTGGAAACAAGATCCTTTCCAGCTCTAGCTGTCACTATAGTGTTGTGACTTGTGAGCACCAGAGACACAGGGACCATGGTCAGCACATAACATTATGCATATCTGTCCCAGTAAACATTTATATTAATTTAAAAGATATCCTTGACCACATAATTCTCATCAGTAGAAAATATATGCTTAGTCCGAATGGAAAACAAACAGGAATATGAAAGCAAAATTAAATAGAGCATTCTGTAGTATGGTATTGGTAGAAGTGCATGAAAAGGCATTGCAACTATGACAAACCTACCTCAATAAATTGGGTGCAATAGCGGGGAAGGCTGCGTTTGAACCATAAAAGTGAGATAACATCACCCACTCCATAACCTTGTTCTACAATTGAAGACATCGGCACCCCATAATAGCGTTGCTCCACACCTGTAGATTGGTATAAAGAAAAATCTAGCATAAAACTAAGCCAAACACCTAAAATGCTGATGAAGGATAGGAAAGAGGTTCAGAAAGTACCTCTTTCATCAGAGATGGTTGAAATAATTTGAGTCGGAGCTCGGACTTTCCCACTCTTGATAGCAGTGTTAAGATCCTCAGGGAGTTGTGGAGGTGTAACTTCCTTCACTAGTGGAATCTTCCCCTCCTCAACCTAAGAAGATACAACCATCTTCATCATAAAAGCTAGTTGTGCAGCTTAAAAGAATTTAGCCCTTTTGTCTTCCCTTAGTGCAGAGGAAGGAAAAAGGGCAGAGGCTGGAAACAGGTCTTTAGAAACTAACCAGTTTCTCAAATGTTTCCTTAATTGCAGATTCCAAGGCTTCATATGAAGCAGGAACAACAGCTCCAGCATCTCTTAGTGCTTGATTCTTTGCCTGAGCAGACTCCATCTCATCACCACTTTTAGCACCCTGATTTAGTTAACGTCAAGGAAGATTAGGGATACGCAATTCTAACGTTAATGAAACTTGCCAACTGAAGTAATAACTTACAGCATGACCAAATTGTACTTCTGATTTGTGAAGAGTTGAGCACAAGTTCCACTGACCCATGCAACCACAGGTTTGGTGACCTTTCTCTGTTAAGGAATGAGCACATACAGATTTGGAGACGAAACCAACAGATCCAGGCCTGTAGAGTTTGCAATGAATGATGTTATCAATGGTACCAGCTGTGTCGCCTATCTTAAAAGCTCCAGCTTGAATTCCTCCAACTTTTTGCCGGGCCAATAACAACCTGTAAAACCATCAGTATTAATTTTTATTACAGGTTAAACAAGAGAAGTAATAAATCATTAAGAATGGTTATTAGCATTGGAATTTAGATACAAGTTAAATAAAATAGCTTCATATATACATCTTACCTTATTGTTTGACCGAGCATATGCAATCAATTGCTTGGTGTCTGCCTCAGGCACACCTTCGGCAATAATAGCCACCACCCCAGTGGTTGGCTGTTTCAGGGCAGCCATAGATGAGGCAGCCGCACTGCAATTATATTAAAATGTAGTAAGACTGATGTAGTTCAAAAGAAGCAGTCGAAACCACAATATTAACTAATAAATGAATACTTGCCTTCTAAAAGATGCGAAGTTAATGAAAACATCAGCCGTTGGATGAGCAGCACAAGCTGCCTCAATACTGCAAAAATTTATGAAATGCGTGTTAGCCAAGTCAAAGCCAAGAACACACTTCTTCATTTTCTAGATCCCGCAAGTATAATGCTTCTAAATTAAGCCAACAACTTTGTTTAGGGGTGGGCATTATCATATTCCGATCGGATCGGACCGAATCCGAATCCGATCCGATAAGAGATGATTTGTTTGGTTCGCTCGGAAAATTTCGTCACCTTTACAAATGTGATCAACCTTCCCTTATACGCGACTCAATATACGGCACTATTCTCATATATTTGTGACGTATGCCCTGCAGGTCTGCGGATTTCCGGCGATTTAACAGGTTCTCTTCCCCATTCTGCCACCGCCAAAAGTAAAACCTACCCTTTCAATTCTTGTCACATCCTACCGTAAAAGTACATTGTCAGACCTTTTCATTAATGATGACAGCCTGTCAAATTTCGAATGTGAGAGTTTTTGGAGGGAAAAATCTAACTGCTCTGATTCTACGCCGGTCTTTAAGAGGTCGGTCAGACAACGAGCTGAACTGCCCCGCCACTCCCGACCTGACCCAAAATATCCGAGCTCACTATCCCGATCATTGGGAGAATGTATGAATGAACCGAGCTACCGGGCTTTTGTGATCGGTCTAGGCTCTAATGTTGTCGGCCTCTAAGAACTGAATCATGCCGTGTCTTCTGGTCGATCAAATCTGGGAGACTGTGCCCGGACTCCACGTCGGGTTGAAGAACGACACTTATCTTATCACCCATGGTCCTCCGGACTAGTGGAACTTCCTTCTTTGCCCCTACCGAGCTACTCAGAAACCTTTAACCGCGGAAATCCCCATCAACAACACAGCTGCTGTGAGAGAGATGTCATGTAAACCCAAAACATGATATACTATCTCGTGGTATACACACACATTATTAAGAACGTTTTAGCAGCTTCTTCAAAACTTTTTTTTTTTTGGTTAAACAAGTCAAATCCCTCGATCTAAATTTAAATGAGTAAAATCTCAGTTATTTCAGACTTTTACCAGAAATATATTACGCACTCGAACTCATGATTTAATAATTAAAATATAAATATTTTGTCACCAAACTACACCTCTTTGAAGGCAGCTTCTTCAAAACTTGGGAATGAGAAAGTAGTGGATAACCCCAAATGTTTGATTAAGTGGTAAGGTATTTGGGCTTGAATGGTTTGTTTTATCTCACGTCAAGGTTTGAATCTCATTAAATACATTTCATTGGGGTCATATCCCCCAATGTAAAAAATTAGCGACTTATCTTGATCTGTGTTGAGAATTTCTGATGACACGAAACACATATCTCGGGATTAATCGAGACAACCCCGATTATTAAAAAAAATAATAAATAAAAGTACTGGATGGTGCGTATTTTAGATTTTGGCAACTTACCATTATAGTGCATGTTGATGGTGTTTTTAGGCACTATGGTATTTAAGACAGCACGACAGGGGCAAAAGGTAATTTTCTCCTTGGTCAAAGATCATTAATACCGACCCGACCACATGAGTGAGTGGCCGAGAACTTTATGATCCGATAACCGACCACTTTGGTTCGGATGACCGAGCACTATCAGATCGGTAGCAGCATTCTCGGCACAAATGACCATCATGACCGACCACATGAAGACCGAGCATAGGGCAAGACATGATCGGGAAAATAAGGCATTCTATCCATATGAGATAAGATAATAAATTATCCTACTTTCATGGGGTAAACTAGTAAGTCAATGTCCTAGTATGATAAAGGAAGTAAATGTAGTTTTTGACTAGGAATCCTTATGGAAAAAGGGAATAGTTTTGACTAGGAAACTCTTGTACAAATAGGAATATGATTTCTTCACCATTATAATATAGGAGGGTAGAGTGAAGAGAAAGAAGGACACAAAAAAAAAGAGAGAATAAGAGGAACAAGTTGAGAGCAAGGTAGAGTTGAGATCAGAATCACCAAGCTCTGACTTGTAAAACACAAATAACGGTCTGAGAAGCGCATTTTGAATAATAAAAGTATCATCTGTGTTTGTGCCCGTGGACGTAGGTCGGATCCAAATCCACCGAACCACGTTAAATCTCCTTGTTGATTGGTGTATTTATCTGTTTTTCTGCTAAGTTTGCCTTTGGTCCCCCATAACCAAACAAATTCACTATTGAGGGAGGATTTCCTCGGGAGTGATATTCCAATATTACCCTGAGACCAAAATCCACCGTCAACAGTTGGCGCCGTCTGTGGGGAACTTCACAAAAAGCAGTTCACGTGATAAGACAAATGGCGGAGGACGGAAATCACCAACCAGGAGGTCCGGCAATAGACTGGATGAAAAAAATGGAAGATGGCATGAGGACTATGATGGATCGACTAGAAAGAATGGAAGGAGCAAACAACGAGAAAACTGAAACCGAGACCGGACAGAGGAGAGAAAGAGGGAAGAGAGTAGCAGATGAAAGCGAAGACGATGGACCTAGAAAGAGAGGACCCTATGGGATAAGATCTAAAGTGGTAGGAAGAGAGCCACGATCAGAAGACACATGGGAAGAAGAAGAGGAGGAACAATCACCCGACTCCTCCTCTGACAGATTTTACAGCTCCGAGAGGGAAGACAGAAAGTATAGCGAAGACGTACAGGAGACCCCCGGGCTCAAAGAACGCCACGCCCGGAACGACAGGCGAACAGAAGGACACAGAAGGCGACACAGGGGCACAACCCGTGAAATAAAGTCTTGGCTAAAAAGGAGATGACCAGATGGGAAGAAGGCCTCAAGATCGGCGCGGGGGACACCCGAGGCGAGGAAGAGGGGTCTCCCCTTACGGAAAAGATAAAGTCAGCACAGTTCCCGAAGCAATTCAACATGCCGACCATGGCACCATACAAAGGCCACTCCGACCCAAAATCCCACGTCGAAAACTTTGTCCTCCTGATGGAAGTACAGGGAGTAACGGGCGACGCCATATGCAAAGTTTTCCCCCTAACTCTGGGGACCGGCCATCCTATGGTACAGAAGCCTAGCCCCAAGGAGCATCAGCAACTTCGCACAACTGAGGAAGTCATTCATACGACACTTCAAAGGGGCATGCGTCCCAAAGAAAATGGTGGGAGAATTGAGACTGATGAAGCAGGGGGATGATGAGCCCCTGAGGAATTTTATTGAAAGGTACCACAATTTGGTGCTCGAGGTCGGAGCGTACGAGTCATCGGAAGCACTAGAAAGTCTCAAGGGAGGTCTGAAGGTCGGGAAGTTGTGGACTCACCTAAGGATCCAAGACACCCCGGACTACGCCACCGCTCTGGAGGTGGCCCGAAAATTCGTTTTGTTGGAGAACGAAGAGAAAGCATCCCGGAAAGGGAACACCATCAAAGAAAGAATCGCAAGGGAGGGTGCCCCCCGCCGGACAGAAAGAGAATCCAGAAGACCACCCCCAAAGCACAAAGAATTCAAACCATTGCACCGGGACAATCAAGAGAGGAGGGCGCCGACCCAAGTGAACCATATAGTAAGGGAAGATGCATACATTCCCCTGAAGAAACCATTGGGACAAATCGTCATGGAGATCCAGGGGAAAGGCCTCTTGGTAGAACCCGACCAAAGGAGATTCCCTCCGGACAAAAGGAACCGAAAGGCTTATTGTGTACACCACAACTCCAAAGGACATCCAACAGACGGATGCAAAGATCTACGAGAACAAATGGAAGATCTAGCACAGAACGGGTACCTAAACAAATACATTGACCATGAGGTCATGACCGCCAGACAAAGAGCACGCGGTCGTCAAATCAATATCATCGCAGGAGGAAGAACGCTGGCCGGAAACTCTAACCGGTCAAAGAAATATTACAGCAGAACCCGAGGACCGGATATCTTAGGAACAGAACAGGGCAAAGGGCTACCAAGAGGCCAGTCAGTACCAATAATGTTCACCGAGGAGGATACCCGAGGAGTAAGTTTCCCTCATGACGATGCATTGATAATCAAGGCAGTCATCAGCGGGTCAGAAGTAGACAGAATCCTAGTGGACCCCGGGAGCGCAGTGGATATAATTTCCAGAGAAGCGCTGGATAACCTAGGGGTAGAATATGCAACCCTTACCAACGATAGCACCCCCTTATACGGTTTCGGAGGAGCAGCCGTTATCCCACTGGGAAGAATACAGTTGGCAATAACTGTCGGGACACATCCCCGGACCGGACGATCATGACAGACTTCACTGTGGTAGACTGCATGAGCAGTTACCAGGCCATCGTCGGACGACCCTTCATGATGAAAACGAAAGCTGCGATGTCCTGCTACCACCTAAAACTGAAATTCCCCACCCGGGAAGGGATTGGAATTGTGGGCGGAAGCCAGAAAACAGCTCGCAGCTGCTTCGCAACTCTCTCACGAGAAACTCTATGCATCGCGCAGAAGACAGTCGAAAACGACAAAGGAACCAGGGAGAAGAAGAAGAAGACAGAGGCCCAGGCGTTTGGCCGAACAAAAGTGCTCGACTCACAACAGCCGAGGAAACCGAGGAGAGAGAACTTTACGGAACAGGCCCCGAGATTACAAAATGGGCGGTCGGTATCAAACAATGCCCACCAATGAACCAAATATAAAGTTTTTTCTCAAAGTATTACGCAGAAGAACTGTAAGGAGGACAGTATATCCCCAAATATGAATAAAACATTTTTTATCCGTTTTCTAAAAAAAAAAAAAAAAAAAAAAAAATAAAATTGAAAGACATATTCAAAGACAGGGGACATACTCAAACGCCCACTACATAAAGACAGTCGGGCGCCGGCCCCTTGAACCATCAGCTCGAGGACTGGATCTTATTCCGCCGGGGTCATTCAGCTCGGGGTCGGGCACGTCCCACCGAGTCAGCCCTTCGGACTGGGGACGTAACATTCCCCCAGGTCCAAGTGCCTTTCTCAGCTCGGGTTCGGGCACGTCCACCGAGTAGCTCGCGCTTCGACTGGGGACGTAACATTCCCCCAGATCCAAGTGCCTTTTTCTACTCGGGGTCGGGTATATCCCACCGAGTCAGCCCTTCGGACTAGGGACGTAACATCCCCCAGGTCCAAGTGCCTTTCTCAGCTCGGGGTCGGGCACGTCCCACCGAGTCAGCCCTTCGGACTGGGGACATAACATTCCCCCGGTCCAAGTGCCTTTCTCAGCTCAGGGTCGGGTATATCCCACCGAGTCAGCCCTTCGGACTGGGGACGTAACATTCCCCCAGATCCAAGTGCCTTTTTCTACGGGGTCGGGTATATCCCACCGAGTCAGCCCTTCGGACTGGGGACGTAACATTCCCCCAGGTCCAAGTGCCTTTCTCAGCTCGGGGTCGGGCACGTCCCACCGAGTCAGCCCTTCGGACTGGGGACATAACATTCCCCCAGGTCCAAGTGCCTTTCTCAGCTCAGGGTCGGGTATATCCCACCGAGTCAGCCCTTCGGACTGGGGACGTAACATTCCTCCAGGTCCAAGTGCCTTTTTCAGCTCGGGGTCGGGCTATGTCCCACCGAGGCATGCTCCTTTGGACTGGGGAGGTAACATTCCCCCAGAGCCAAGTGTTTCATTCAGCTCGGGGTCCCCAGGGACATACTCGATGCATAGGATCCGTAAGAAGCATAGCACGGGGAGAGATGATACCCCTGTGACGATTGCTTGCTCCAGTGTTACCGAACACTCTCTGATCCTCACTTACCCGATGTAATGGATCCGTGGGAAAGCATAGCACGGGGGATAGTGATGCCCCCGTGATGATTGCTAGCTCCAGTGATGCCGGGCCTAAGGAGAATGTGCCCTTAGTATCCCGGACACTCTTTGATCCATTCATCACCTCAGATCCGCGAGAGATGCAGCACGGGGATGAGTGGTGCCCCTGTAGCGTGTGCCTACTCCAGCGTGGTAAGGAGGAGCCCTCATATGATACACAGGCTCCCCAGTGAACCGACGTGTAGAGGATGTGCCCTTACCAATCAAACGCTCTATTTGATCCGAATCCTGGTTCGCCGGGACACTGAATTGAAAGATTCAGAATTGTGTTTTGGAGGCCTCAGGCAGGACGCTGTTTTGAGGCATCCGTGCTGTTGTTTACATTTATAAAAAGTTTTCTTTTGGGACAAGTGCCGAGTCACCCCCCACATTTTTGGTCTTGTTTTTCAAAGTTTTGATTTTGTTTTTCGCTGGTCTGGCAAGGGGACGCCCGTGCCAGATTCGGTAGGGCTTCACAAGGTTGATTCAATTCCCTTCTGAGCAAGTCCCAAAGATTACCTGGCACAGGGCTGGATTCGTTCCGCCGAGGCCACTTGTTTATTCAGCTCGGGGCTGGATTCGTTCCGCCGATGCCACTTGTTTATTCGGCTCGGGGCTGGATTCGTTCCGCCGAGGCCACTTGTTTATTCCGCTCGGGGCTGGATTCGTTCCGCCGATGCCACTTGTTTATTCAGCTCGGGGCTGGATTCGTTCCGCCGAGGCCACTTGTTTATTCGGCTCGGGGCTGGATTCGTTCCGCCAAGGTCACTTGGTTTCTCTCAGCTCGGGGTCGGGTTACGTCCCACCGAGTCCATCCTTTTGGTCTGGGGACATAATATTCCCCCAGGGCCAAGCGTTCATCTCAGCTCGGGGTCGGGTCGTGTCCCACCGAGTCCGTCCTTTTGGTCCGGGGACGTAACATTTCCCCCGGAGCCAAGTGTTCATTTCAGCTCGGGGTCGGGTTACGTCCCACCGAGTCGGCCGTCGTCAGCATAAGGGCAAAGCATTGTCTCCACGGGCAGATATCGGGATCCTCGTTGACTGAGCACATGAGGGTGGCAGGAAGGACCAGATTTGCAGCCAAGACATTTTTCTTTGCGATTCCTGGAGTGACCACCGACAGATTCATCGGCGCACCATCTTTTTTATAGTTCCCGGCATCAACTCGCAAACTCGTTGTTACCGAGAACTATGGGACAGATGTTGATGGTGTTTTTAGGCACTATGGTATTTAAGACAGCACGACAGGGGCAAAATGGTAATTTTCTCCTTGGTCAAAGATCATTAATACCGACCCGACCACATGAGTGAGTGGCCGAGAACTTTATGATCCGATAACCGACCACTTTGGTTCGGATGACCGAGCACTATCAGATCGGTAGCAGCATTCTCGGCACAAATGACCATCATGACCGACCACATGAAGACCGAGCATAGGGCAAGACATGATCGGGAAAATAAGGCATTCTATCCATATGAGATAAGATAATAAATTATCCTACTTTCATGGGGTAAACTAGTAAGTCAATGTCCTAGTATGATAAAGGAAGTAAATGTAGTTTTTGACTAGGAATCCTTATGGAAAAAGGGAATAGTTTTGACTAGGAAACTCTTGTACAAATAGGAATATGATTTCTTCACCATTATAAATAGGAGGGTAGAGTGAAGAGAAAGAAGGACAACAAAAAAAGAGAGAATAAGAGGAACAAGTTGAGAGCAAGGTAGAGTTGAGATCAGAATCACCAAGCTCTGACTTGTAAAACACAAATAACGGTCTGAGAAGCGCATTTTGAATAATAAAAGTATCATCTTGTTTGTGCCCGTGGACGTAGGTCGGATCCAAATCCACCGAACCACGTTAAATCTCCTTGTTGATTGGTGTATTTATCTGTTTTTCTGCTAAGTTTGCCTTTGGTCCCCCATAACCAAACAAATTCACTATTGAGGGAGGATTTCCTCGGGAGTGATATTCCAATATTACCCTGAGACCAAAATCCACCGTCAACAGTGCATATTTTAGATTTTGGCAACTTACCATTATCGTGCGTATTTTAGTTTTTGGCAACTTCTCACTGATGCGTATTTTCGGATAAAAATTAGTCCTTAGACTTTGACATTTCCTCAATCAATGACGCAACTTATCTATTTGTATCAATGGATCCTTATTTCAGTTATTTATAATTAAGATTATTAATATTTTACTGTTAAATTCATGATAAAATAATAATTAAATACTGTAAATTTTAAAATGTTATATTATATTATTAAACTTAGAATAAAATAACATTTTTTTTCGAAAGGTAATAAAAATCTTTATTGTTAATCAAAATATAACAAAATATGATCGGAGGAATATCAATATCCATCCACAAGTTATGAATATTTCCACTACAATCTATTTTGGCTAAATTGTGAGTAGTTAAATTATATGTTTTGTGCCTAAACTGAATATTAAACGAATTAAGATCACTAACTGCATCATTCAATCTCTAAGATTATCCACACACTACAAGAATTATGGCTTTTAGCGTCTAAATATTTAGCGTCGAAAATGTATTCGACGCTAAAAGTAAGTTTTAGCGTCGAAAATCATTTTCGACTCTATATGTTAAATTTTTAGCGACGGAATAAAACTTCGACGCAGAATATTAATGTTTTAGCGTCGAAAACTTTTTTCGACGCTAAAATAAGTACTTTAGCGTCGAATAATATTCGACGCTGAATAATTCTATTATTACAATAATTTTTGGCGCCAAATATTACACTTTTAGCGTCAAAAAACAGAGTCGACGCCAAAAATATACTTTTAGCGTCGAATATATAGCGTCGCTAAAGGTTTATGAAGTTTCCACCGACAAATCCTTGATTCTTTAGCGTCTAAATTAAATTCGACGCTAATTTTTTGATATTTAGCGTCGAAGAAACCTTTTCGACGCTAAAAACTTCGACAATTAGCGTCGAATTTGAATATTCGACGCTAAAGATAGATTAAAATGCAGATTGCCACCAACTCTTCTCCCCCTCTGTTTTTTCTCTCATTCTCTTCATTTTCATCCTCTGAAATCTGAGAATTTCTCTTCTACAGCCTCACATCTTTCCTAAAATTTTTTAATAAAATTGTAATCAATTTCCGATAAGGTAATTCTTCTTTCATATTTCTTTATTATTTTCAATTTTTATGATTATATATGTTGTTTATATGTTGTTTGTTAGTGATTTATGATTCATATATGTAGAGTAAGTATATTAATTAATAAAATATAATTTTTGTAAACTATTTAATTTATCAACCAAATATATATATATATATATATATATATATATATATATATATATATGCTTAATAAAGTATTACTGAATTAGTAATGTTGATTACTGTAAAATGATATCTAATAATTATATTATTATATTTAGGTATTTCTGCTGAAATGGATAGAAATTGGATGAGCTCTCTGGATAGATTGAGTGTTGAATATCGTAATGGAGTGTCTGAGTTTATGGAAGTCGCAAAGCAACATATTGATGCAGAAGGTCGTGTTCGTTGTCCATGTGCAAATTGTTTGAATAGGAAAAGGAAGCGGTTAGATGAAGTTCATAATCATTTATACATGCCAGGAATATCACCAACTTACCGTACATGGATTTATCACGGTGAGCAGTATCATTCTCAGTCACGGTTTTTTGATGTCGGCGAAGGGAGCAGTAGTTACAATCAACCTGCAAACGATGAGATCACCGATATTTTGCATGACTTACAAGGTCCACAACTTGGTCATAGTGTTAGTGGTGACATGCCAGTGTTAAGAATTTAGTCTTAATGCAAACTTGTTGTCATATCTGCAGAGCTTTGGGAGATTACAAACAATATGTGAAAAACAAGGCACACCCTGAAGGTTCAATTGCTGAAGCTGTTATAATAAGTGAAGCAATAACATTTTGTTCGATGTACATGCAGAATATTGAAACTCATTTTAATCGTCGGCCACGAAACTATGATGGAGATGCAAGTAATAACCAAGAGATCACAGTGTTCCGTCAAAATTACAGACCATTTGGGGCAGTAGGTGTCAAATTACTAACCATTCAGGAAGTTCAACATGCGCATTGGTTTATATTGAGTAATTGTGATGAAGTGCAACCGTATTTAACGTAAGTTTTTCTGGTGCATCATTACTGTATTTTTTCCATACATTAACCGTGATAATTTATTGTAGGCAACATCTAACAATGCTACAATATGATGGTGACCATAATGTTGATGAAACCCACAAAAAAGAATTTCCTAAATGGTTTGAGACAACTGTAAGTTAGAATATTTTATATTTATTTTGATCCTAACATTAGACATTTCAGTTTGTTATATTAACACATATATTTCATTGTCAGATTATTAATTTAGTGCAAAATGGTCAATTGGACTCGCAATCCTCGTTGGTTTCTTTGGCTTATGGGCCTCAAAAGCAGGCTTATGAGTACAATGGATGTATTGTCAACGGAGTTAGATTTCATACCGAACAGCGAGATGTTACTCATGTGACTCAAAATTCTGGAATTGTAGTCCAAGGAGAACACGGCTCAGATGTAATTGACTTCTACGGTGTATTGCAATCGGTCATTGAGTTGATATATCGACTCAGACGACATATTGTGCTATTCCAATGTAAGTGGTTTGACACAAATGCCAGAAAGAGGAGAATTCAAGTTAGTAATCATCTCACGTCAATTAATGTTCAACGTTGTTGGTACAAGAATGATCCATACATTTTTTGTACGCAAGCACGTTCAGTGATATATATACCTGATCCTAAGTTAGGAACTGGATGGATGGTGGTAGAAAAGTTACAACATAGGGCCATTTGGGACACGCATGAGAAAGATAGAGTTGACATATTGTAGGCATTGCATTTTCGCATGTGAAACCCGATGATGAGTCTCAATTGGAGGCACTACCTTTTTAGCTAAGGATATTGCGGGAAACGGAGGTCGGAAGGGGAAATTCGGAACAAGTATGTCATCAAGTTCATTCCACAGGTTCACTGTCTTCGTTGGTGCTGCGTTCGTTACTTCGTTCGAACCTCGTGCAGATTGCGGACGTTCGTACCACATTCTAATTGGCGTTCGAACGGATTCGGTGTTTCTGGTTTTGCTGCTAGCCTCGCACCCCAGCCCATTTAGCACCCCAAAGCCCATAAAACACATCCCAAATTAAATAAATAAATATTAATTTAATCATTAAACATTAATTAAAATATTTAAAACATTACCAACTTAAACTAAAATCATGCCTAATTTAAATAATTCATATACTAAAACTAAAAAGAAGATATGCCTAATTAAAATCAATCCTAACCAATTAAAACCAATCATATATTTGACTTCCTAATCTAATAAGATAATTACCAATCTAAAATATTTGTATTCCTAAACCAACACAAATTAAATATTACAACTTCCTAAGTTAAACTATTTTGTCCCCCCTCAAACTTGTGTATACCTTTCTTGGAAATCCTAATTGAATACCAAATCCTTTCCTTGTGAGACAAGAAGAAAACCCTAGACATCTTCTATATAAACAACCTCTACCCAAAGCCATTCTCTCTGGACGCATATAATTCACACCCCTCCTCTCGAATCTCTCTAGCTCAGACATAGAATTCACACAAAAATCATAGTAAGAAATACTAGACATCACAAAAATCACTCCCTTCATCCTTACCCTTACATCACCGAAACTACAAGTACCAAAACAACCCCTAATCACCACCGAAAATCAGTCTCTTTAAACCTCCACACATCACCGAAAATCACACAAAACACAGCAGCCTAAATCACTCCCAAAACAGTCCCTAAAATCCCTTAAAACGGTAACATAAAAGACACTTACAATCCTTGAAATAACCACAAAACCACACCAAAAAGAAACACAGAACAGTCCACCAAGAACACCAGAACAGTCCACAAACAGTAAGCAGAGGACACAGAGGACACGACAGCGAAACCACAAGGAAACAGCAGCAAAACGGAGTCGGAACAGTAGCTTGAGTGGCCGAACAGCGAAGGAAGAGGCAAACCAGTGAACCAGAAAAGTTGCGGAGCTTTACCCCCTTACGATTTTCGTGAAACGCGAGTCCGAGAGACATCTTAAAAGGTTAGACCTGAGGGTATCTTTCACACTTATTCTTATTTAATTTCTGGTCATCTACTTTGATTATATTTTCAGTATTTGTGGCATTTTGTTGTGTGCATGATGTGTGTTGTGGATATTGGATGAATGGAAGAGTGTCGTCTCTTGGGGTATATAGGATGGAAACCCAGACGTAAATTCCGTAGCCGAATCCGAATGGACGGTAGTGCGGTCTGTACTTGGGATACAACTCCACGTACCACTTGAGTAAACGACACCTTCTCTTATTTTGTGTTGCTTTGGTTTATTTATTTCTCGTCATTTAAATTATGTATACTGCTTATTCCCGTATGATACGATCGAGTGCATGGGCTTAGTAAGTGCGATGAAAGGTCTCTTAATTGGAAGGGTTAAAATCCTTCACCACGATGCTTTGCCGCACCGATTGATGTGTGTTCGATTGAATGCGAAATACGTTCAATCGGACATACTTAGTTTGATATGATTGTCTTTATTTTCGTATGCATGATTCAATCGAGAGCATGGGCTTAGTAAGTGTGATGTGAGATCCCCTACGGGGAGGGGCTAAAGCCCTTTACCACGATGCTTTGCCGCGCCGGTTGATGTGTGTTCGGTTGGATACGAGATACGTTCAATCGGGCACACTATGTTTAATATTATTGCTTTTAATTCTCTGTATGCATGATTCAGTCGAGCGCATGGGGTTAGTATGTTGGTCTAAAGGTTCTCTCTTTGAGAGATCAAGAGCCACAAAAGGCCACCTTTATGGCAGTACTTCGCCGCGCCCCTTTATTTTGTCGTTTATGTATTGCGTCCCATTTCATGCATCAGGTCTGTTCCCGTTCGAACGCGTTTACGAACGCAACTCGAACGCGCATGTATTTTGCCTTGTCATGCATCAGGTCTTATTTCTGTTCGAACGCGTTAACAAATGCCATACGAACGTGAGCATTCTGTTTCATCTCCGTTCGAACGCGTTAACAAACGCTATACGAACGTGAGCATTCTGTTTCATTTCCGTTCGAACGCGTTATCAAACGCCATACGAACGCGAGCATTCTGTTTCATATCCGTTCGAACGCGTTTACGAACGCTACACGAACGCGAACGCACTGAACTGAGACATATTCATCACATGCCATGTATAACTGTTTCTTAGGTGATTTTTTATGGAACCACACATAGTCATTCTTATCTTTGTGCACATAATAATGAAAAGCATGTTTATCCCATTAGTTGTGTCATTTGCCTTAGTCTTGATTTAATGCATTGCGATTCATATACCATTGCCATGATGACTTTGGAGTATTATTTCTTGTGATATATCGGATGGAAACCCAGACATAAATTTCGTAGCCGATTCCAAATGGACGGTAATGCGGTCTGCACTTGGGACACAATTCCACGTATCACTTGGAAAAGTGCTCACATGTATGCTTGTGCTGTTATTATGTATGCTTGCGTTTTCATGAATATGATGTGCTGAATGAAGTTGTATGTTTGTTGTTACTTTGAGGTATTTTCAGGCATGTGTTCCTTTTAGATGTGAGATATATGTGAAATGTATGTATAAATTTGATTTTGTACCCGTGAATTTAGAAGCATGATATTCTTGGAAATAAGTGTTATTTAAGCCTGATTGAATTATCATATAAATCCTTTCATTACAAGTATCATGAGTAAGGGACCATTCCGAACCCAACGGTTTGAGGTCTTCCCTTGCGAGGGCTGAGTGCGGCCTTAAATCTTTGTCCCGGTTCACACCGGGTGGCGACTCCATGTTATTTAGTACTTCCCAACTAGGCCGCGAGCCTAGAAACGCGTCGCCCAGGTTCTGTTGTCTACATATATCAGATGAAACACAAGAAGTCTCCGGCAATTTTGAAGTTCCTGAACATATATTTTTTGGACCAACTTTCAACGTTCCTGAAAATATCACATTAACTCGAGCTAGTACAGACGTTGAGCTAATTCCTCATTCTGAAGTGAGCGTTGAAGTAGGAAGTGAAGAACAATTGACACTGAAGATGACTTCGATTCCAGTCACGAATCCTCAAATACCGACGATAATAGTGATTAATTATGAAGTTACTGTATTTTGTGATTGATGAATAATTTTATGGATTATAATGTATGGTTGTTGATTTTAATTACTCTTTAGATATATATGGTTGAAATATTAACGTAATGATTAATAGTATAACTATGATATATTTGTTTTTAATTATTATTTTTAATGGTAGACATTTAGCGTCGAAATACTATAGTCGACGCTAAATAAAAATTAAATTTCACGGAAAAATAACCCTAAATTTTTAATAAACCGCCCATTTTTTGGCGTCGTAATAGTCGACGCTAAAATCATTATTATTCGACGCTAATTGTACATGTAGCGTCGAATTGTGTGTTTCGAGGCTAAATATGAAAATTAAATTTCCCGAAAAAATAACCCTAAATTTTAATGAACTGCCTACTTATTGGCGTCGAAGTATTCGACGCTAAAATTCAATAAATTAGACGCTAAATGTCGTTTAAATCCCTAAAACCAGAGACCTCTTCTTTTCGGCTCAAACGAGCAAAATTCGCCCAAGACACTCTCTTCTTCTGCATTCTCGGCTTCTAGACATCCCAAGCAACGATTTGTAAGGTAAGTCTCATTTTTTGATTTTAATTTGATGATGATGATGATAATGGTGATGGTTGTCAATATGATTTATGGTTGTTGATGATGATGATTGTTGAAGTTGATGATGAATTTGCATGAATAGATTTATGGTTGTTGATGTATGATGATGAATTTGTATGATGATGATTGTTAAAAGAGTGGAATCATTGATGATGATGATGATGATTATTGATGATGATTGTTGATGAATGATGATTGTTGATGAATGATGATGGTGATGATTGTTGATGAATGATGATGATTGACGCTAATGAATGATGAATGATGATGATCGATATTACTGAACGGGCGACGGACATACTGTTCTGCCCAGAACAGCAGCTGTTCTGCCCAGAACAGCAGCTGTTCTGCCCAGAAAATTCCAAATTTGGAATGTTTGTATGTGTTTTGGAATTCGAAAGTTCATATAGTATAGTATGTGTTTTGGAATGTTTGTTATGGTTATGCGTGTGCATGAGAAGTCGTGTGTATTGGTTGTTAAATGTGCTTCGTGGTTGGTTGTATGATGATTGTGTGTGTAACTGTATGTATGTACGTGTATGATGGAACTCGTAAATTATATGGATAATGAATGCATATGTGAAATGAATGAATGAATTTGAAATAGAAAGTGAGCATTCGATGTTATAAGCGCTTTTATTAAGTTGTATTGACTTGTATGGATATGTATGTATATGTATAAGAACTTTGGAATTTGATGACGCTAATGCGACAGGTTTTTGCAGATGGCACCGGGCAATCGCAAACGGGCTACCGCGACTCCATCTACATCAGCAAGGGCAACTGGCCCTGGTGATTTCTCTGCTAGCACATGTGAGTCCAGTACAGTGAAGGGTCGAGGACGCACCCGTGGCCTGAGGTTGGCTAAGTACGTTAAGGCTCACGGCCGTATCTGGATACAGATATCAGATGATGGACACACTCAAGTCGGACAACATAATTCAGCGTTTAATACAGCCATAGGAGCTATAGCTCGATATGAAGCTCCCCAAAACTACGTATCTTGGAGAAAGATACCGTGGGAGACGAAAATGAACCAGCTATTCCTTCGCTACTTGTAAGTTTTCGATATTGTTTGTTATTTAACATTTTTATTTTATACTTATTTTTACTCGAATTTTCATGTAGGAATGGTTCGACTTCGATCTGACCCAAGTGAATGTCCAACAATATATTGACTACCACATGGGGAAAAGTTATAAAGATTATAGAACAAAAGTCCTGAAACCAATATTCGACGAACATGGACCTTCAAATGCTCCACAACACAAGCCTGATTTTATAGAGGAATAAGATTGGACATTCTTATGTGAGTTTTGGTCTAGCAAAAAACACGAGGTAAATTTTGAAATAAACGGAAATTTATAATTGTCTTTGTTTTCAGTTCTTACAGTGTTGGTAAATACAGGATAAATGTCACGCAAATGCGGAAAATCGAAGTCACTTGCGTTTTAACCACCGTGGAGGTTCGAAGCCATTTATCCAACATCGTGCCGAACATTCTGAGGTAAATATATCATAACGTAAAATTTAACAGTTAATTGTTTTTACTAATCTGGAATAATATTGAATTTATTTTATGTTTATAACAGAGTAGCACATGTGAGGTGCAATCATTTCCATATTTTTTCCGTGTGACGCATTACAATGAGAGGAACAGATGGATAAATGAAGAAGCCGAACGCTGCTATGTAAGTTTCGGTTTTTAAAATAAAATAATTAATATTATATATGTTAATTTTTTTTTCTCAAATTCTAATATTAACATATTTTTTGAAACAGAACGAAATGATGGAACTCCAACATCAAACTCAGGAGACAGGGTCCGACCCCATACCAGATGAGCAGCTGTCGCAATTGGTTTTCAAGAATCAGACAGCTTACAACGTTGGTCTTGGCACTCGTAAGAAGCCAACGTCATCTGCACGCAATAGTAATTCGGACAATGTCTCTCTTCGAGACGAGTTAGTCACCACCAAAGACGAGCTGTAGCAGACTAAGGAGAAGCTACAACAGGTCACGGTGGACCACGAGAAGAAGATGATGGACCACGAGAAGAAGATGGAGCAGTTGGAACAGCAACTGCTGGCTTTCCGTCAGATGTTCGAGGCCTCAATGAGTCATGGTGCATCGGGCTCGAGCGTCCCCCCATCACAGTAGCAATTAATTTTATATTTGGTTTTGTATAAACATTTTGAACAAATAGAATTAATATAATATTTCTTTTTTCTAAATCAAATTTCAATATAATATTTCGTCATTTTGTTATTAATTACATTTTTTTTCAACCAAATTAAAAATTTTAGACCAAAAAATAAGTAAATTACTAATTTTTAAAAAAATAAATTTTTTACTTTTAGCGTCGAATATTTCGACGCTAATAGTATACAAATGGCCGCTGTAAGCGTACATATAATACTTTTTTAATATACGTTAGCGTTGAAAATTTCGACGGTAATAGCAAAAGAATGGTCGCTGTAAGCTTACATATATTACTTTTTTAATATACTTTAGCGTCGACAATTTGCGACGCTAAAAGTTTGACTTTTTGCGTCGAATTATTTCGTCGCGAAATATAAAATATAGCGTCGGAAAATTTACTTTAGCGTCGAAAAAAATTGGACGCAGAATACTATTTTTTAGCGTCGCATTTAATTATTTCGACGCTAAAAGTTATTTTCGTCGACATTTTATCGTCCATTTTTTGCGTCTAATTTTTTCGACGCTAAATGTATTTTGCGTCGAAACCGTAACTTATGGCGTCGAAATAATTCGACGCTAAATGGTCTAATTCTTGTAGTGACATAATCTCCTTGTTGCCGACATATTTCCTTGCACTAACTTGATTAGATTAAAAACATATGATTTAGTAGTACTTGACTTAATTGAGCTTAGGGTAAAATAATATTTCACTACTAACATGATATAAAATCTAACCATTTTTTTTTTCTTTAATTGATTTAATGGAGTTTAGTGTTAAAATATAATGGTCGGTTAAGCTTTTGACGGAAAAATAAGAAAATATATTTTACATAAATTTAGTAATAAAATGTAATATTTTACACTTCGCAATACTCAATTATTATTGTCATAAGTTTAGTAATAGAATGTATATAATCATTTTTATCAATTTATTGGATTTTCAAATAAATCTTTATTTTATAGTCAATCACTAATAAATTCTTTTTAAAAGTCATTAAAAAGAAATATGATTTTAAAATAACCAGATTTTATATTGATTATTAAAAGCAACTTAAGATATCTTCTCAAAATCAACTCATTTATGAATCATATAATGTATAATAGACATATTTGTATTATTTAAAAATAAAATGTCAATGTAAAAATAAGCAAAATACTTTAAAGTAAACTATTAAAATATCTGAAAATAATATAAATATGATACGAAATGATAAAATAAGGTCATTTTTGTTATTACACGTGAAAACCACATTATTAAGATGTTAGAATATTTTATTCTAATTATGGGCTTCTATTAATTGTGATATAAGTTTAATAAAACGCTAAAATAATTGATTTTGTAATAGAAATTGTGAAGTCCGATTTTACGATCTAATAAAGTGGGCTGAACTCTATATTAATTGATGTGTGGACATTAGAGCGAACTTTAGAGGTATTATGAGCTTTTGATAGGTGAGTCTATTACACTCCATAAATTGTGAGCTAACGTCTCACCCTCACTCCCTAACTCACCATCGATTATTGAATTGATGGCATATTTAAAGAAGCATGTATGCTTCTCATTTGGAATAGATTGCGGAAAAATAAAAGAGAGAAGAGTGAGAGAAAGAAAGCATTGGCTTTCATAAGGAAAATAAAAGGCTTAGAGGTATAAGGAAACTTAATAAAGAGAGTAAGTTTCTCACTATCAAGAAGTGGAGAGCAGAATGTGATCTCCTCATTATAACTTATCAATAAATCTACAGAAATTTCCGATGCCGATATGGATTTTAAGTCAGGTACGCTCCCTGTGTCATCCGATTAATTCTTTAATTGTATTTTAAGCTCTTGTGTTAAAGATCTTGTTGTAAAATTAAATCCTAACATGTGGTATCAGAGCTACATGAAGACAATATTAGAATCTAAAGATTTTTCATAAAGTTAAAGAAAAATCTGATGAATTTTTCGGATTAAATTTTATTAAATCATATTATTTTGATCTGTTAATGATTGGTGGTTCAATTTTTAAGCATATAAGGTTCATTGGATTAATTATTAATTCAGATCTATAAATTTTGGGATTTATGAAAACTGAAATGAGATGTATAGAAGTTTCGCTCTGAAATTTCAGATGATAAAAGAACGAGTATTCTTTTGAACCGAAAGCAAATAATTGAAAGCAAATCTGTGAAAGTTGCTTTTCGTTCAATTGAATAAAGAATAGTAATAATTGTTTGTTGCCTTTGGATTTTGTAAAAACAAAATAATAATTGAGCATTATATAATTGCTTCATTTGGGCTGCCGACAGACTTTAATTTCGAAGATAGTGTCACAACATAATATCAAATGGATCCTAAATTATTGACGAAGAGAATAATATTTCATACATTGCTATGTTTGTAATTCACATACTAAATTTCTTCATAATCTTTGGACTTTTTTCTGTTGTAGATTGCAAGAAGCAAAGCTCAGTATGCTGCTAAGATTAGGTGCATATAATAATTTTAATTAATAAAATTTCCTTTGATGTTTCCGAGCCTTCATTATTGACTCCTATATAAATAACAATTACAAGCATGAAATTCACTGTAAAATAGCGAATTCAAATTTTATTATTTTCTTTTTAAGTATGTGAGACTCACCCACATGATTAATTAATTTTTCTTTTCAAATCAGCGCTTGTCTTCTTTGACTTTAACATAAACTTATATAAAATTCTATATATGTGTATAAATTAAAATCGAACACATCTCCAAAATGTGACGAGTTAAAACATTCAAATATGATGGGCAGTCACCAATAATTGAGCCGCCAGCCCGCCACAGTGGTTTTTGCTTCTTTTTTTCTTATTCAATGCCTTTTCTTGTATTTAGTTGAAGTAATTTGATTTGGTGTTGAGTTTGAGAGTTTTTTTTTTTCAGCAGCTCAGCTCAGTATAATGGAATCCAAATTTGTAGTTCAAAGCTTCTCAGTTTTTTCCTATATATACACATTACAACTCAAACATTAAGAGACCACCTAAAAGAAAATTGAAGCCATGGCAGCTCCTCAAAACCCCATCTCTAATTTCTTCTTCTTGATAATCACAGTCCCATTAGCTCTTCTTCTTGACATAGCCCAAGCAAAGCAAACCAACATAGTCTATTACATGCATCAGGATCCCATTAGCCCTAAACCCTCAGAAGTTGTGGTTGCTGGGAGAAACGGATCATCAACTTCACTGTCAAATTTCTTCGAATTCGGCACCGTTTTTGTTGCTGATATTCCACTCACTGAGGGCCCTGATAAGGATTCCAAACAAATTGGTAGGTTACAAGGCACTTTCATGAACTCACAGTTAGATGGCAAGGGCTTCTTCATGTCCTTTACTGTTGTGTTCACTGATGGTGAGTTTAATGGCAGCACTTTGCAGATTCAAGGATCTGATCTTATTTTAGCTAAGCATAGAGAGTTTGGTGTTGTTACTGGTACTGGATATTTTAGGTTTGTTAAGGGCTATGGGATTATGAAGACTGTAGCCTTGGATTTTGATAAATTGACTTGTCTTACCAAGGTCAATATAAATGTTAAACATGATCTCTCCTAAGGGATAGTCCAACCGTTTGTATGTTCTGTCCGGTTAAAATAAAAGATCGAAAATTTAATTTAAAAGATATTGTCACAACATAATATCTAATGGATCCTAAATTATTGACTAAGAGAATAATATTTCACACATTGTTATATGTTTGTAATTCACATACTAAATTTCTTCATAATCTTTGGACTTTTTTCTGTTGTAGATTGCAAGGAGCAAAAGCTCAATATGCTGCTAAGATTAGGTGCATTTACTAATTTTAATTAATAAAATTTCCTTTGATGTTTCCGAGCCTTCATTATTTACTTCTATATAGATAACAATTACAATCATCATAGCCTTCGTTTTACAAACATCATAGCCTTTGTTCTTGACTTATAAATAAATAAACAAATTCAATCATCAAACTATATATCAAAGTGATACTCTACTACCCTCTGATCTAATTTTCCAATCTATCATATGGTCCAGTAGACGAGATATTTCTCACGATCTTTTTCGGGTTAGATAAATTCATGGATCTTCATCTGGTGCAGATGACATAGTAGACTTCATTGGACAATCCTCAGGTCTAGTCGACTGGAAATTATCCTAGACCTCCATCTGGTCCAGTCGATGAGACATTCTCCACGACCTTTGTCAGATCGGATTAATTCTTGGACGTTCATTTGGTTCAAACGATATAAAAGACTCCACTGAACCATTATTAGGTCTAGTTGACTAGATATTATCTTGAACCTTCATCTGGTCCATTTGACGAGACATTCTCCATGACCTTTGTCGGGCCAGATTAATTCATAGGCTTTCATTTGGTCCAGATGACATAGAAGACTGAACCATCATCAGGTCTAGTCGATTGGAGATTACCCTGGATCTTCACCTGGTCCAATTGATGAGACATTCCCCATGACCTTTGTCGGGTCAGATTGACTCTTGGACCTTCTTTCGGTCCAGAAGACGTTGAAGACTCTCATGAACCTTCATCAGGTCTGATCAACTGGAAATTTTCCTGGACCTTTATATGGTCACGTCGATGAGACATTTCATATGGCCTTCGTCGTTGATGAGCGGAAAATATATCAATATTTACCGCCCCTTTTACTTAATATTTTGTTTAGTTTCTCGGGTTTGATGAACGTTTTGATGTGTTTCAGTTTATTTTGCAGATAAAATAATATTGGGACATAATGAAATCATTTAGGACGAAATTTGGGTCAAATAAGTGCAAAAATTGGACTTGACATTTTAATTTTAGAGATTGGAAACTTGAAAGGGCGTTTTAACGAAGTGCAGTTTTGGAAATTCCAGTTTTGCGCATCTGTCGTAATTTGGGCATAACTTGTTACTCCAATATCGGATTTAGCTGATTCAAGTTCCAGATTAAAGAAGACTCGAAGATCTACAACTTTTAAAGACAAAATAATTTCGAATTCTGAAGATTTCATGCGCGAATTTGATGAACCATCCAGAAGTGTGTTGTGTGTAATTATTAAAGTCACTTTCAATCATTTTCAAAGCAAAAAAATAAATTAATAAATAAATAATAAAAATTATCAAATCACCACCAAACAAGATAAGCAATTAGTGGAGCAATTAATAATGGATTTAGTGGAGCAATTAGTGGAGCAATTAGTGGAGCAATTAATAATTGATTTGGTGGATGATTTGATGGAGGCAAAATTTTGCCTATAAATACCAAGCCATTTCTTTTGTAAAATTCATACTTTATTCTAAGGAATTCCTTAAAAATACTAAGAAGATTGTATCTTGTTTGTTTATTTATAGCTTTCAGTAATTAATTTCCGTTTTCGCACTTTTTTTTCTTTAATTTTCAGTTTTTACTTTCCGCAATTTACTTTTACGTACAATACTTTTCTTTCTTTAATTTTCAGTTTTTATTTTTTCAGTAATGAGGAGGTAACTCCCCTTTGCTAGGGTGAAAGGTAATTCTTTTACTATTACTATTTAGATTAATCTCCCTTAAAAATAATATATTCACTATTTAAAATATTGACTTAAAAAGGATACCGCCATATTGGTCGGTTGGTAAATCATTTTAATCTTGTTTAAACCTGACTAATCAAGGATACCGCCAGATTGGTCGGTTGATAATTAAATTTTCTTACCGCCTATATGGCAGGTTTATTTTGGTACCGCCTTTATGGCTAGTTGGACTTAATTTGACTTAATCAGGTTACCGCCTATATGGCTGGTTGGCAAAATAATCACAAGTTAATATATTATATTAAGGGAGATATCTAAATAGTAAATAGTAAAAGTTGATCCTTTTACCTTAGCATTTTATTTTATTTTACTTTACAGCTTTTACTTTATGTCTTTTACTTTTCAGCATTTTTACTTTATGTCTTTTACTTTTAAGTTTTTACTAGTCCTAGTTATGTGTTAGTTATATGGGGTTGTGATGAATTCTAATATCACCGGTTTATAAAAGGTTATTTTTATAGTTTGGGTAATTTAAATGTTTACTTATTAAGTCTTAAGCTTAATGCTTCTTGTTGTCTGATCACCAATAAGATTGATGTGGTAAATCTAAAATGAACTAGACATAGGGATTTTAGGTTTCAGCCTTAGACTTAATAGCCCACGATCTTCCTTGAGGATAGATAACCCTTTAATAGATTTCCTTACAGGATAGACATATACCTGTCGGGCGGGGGTAGCCATAATTGGAACTTAAACTTAATGAATCCAGATAATTTGGTTGACATAGACATATGGTTCAATTGGGTTAAACTGGGTATTTGCGTCTGACCATCGACATAGGCTTTTGCATAATTTCGTGTTCCAGGTTAGTAAACCAATTTATTACACAAACATAAAATAACCACTTCATCTTTTAAAAGATATTAGAATGATTCACAACCCTAGATCTTTGTGTCTTTTATTATTTTCTTTAGTATTTTCTTTTCTTTTGTTTATTTTATTTTATTTTAATTAAGGAAAACCGCATTCAACCAATCAAACAATCATTCTCTTCTCCCTATAATTAGATATTTGTAAATAAATAGATTCATCAATTAATAACAATAGTAGGAATTAAGTCCTCGTGGGATCGATATTTTTATACTACTTGAACGATACGTGCGCTTGCGTTATACGTGTGTGTTTACGTCGGTCAAGTTTTTGGCGCCGTTGCCGGGGACTTATTTTTCTTGAGTTATTAATTTTGAAGCTATCTAATTTACTTGTATCTAATTTTCTTTATTTATATCTGTAATTTTTATTTCTTTCTTTTGTTTTCCGGTGATTGAAAAATGGAACATTATTGGGAGATTGAAAGATCACGAGCTTTACTAGAAGATACACCCCAAATCTGGGAGCAACAGTCTGGTTTTCGGAGGCCTGTTGTTCATCCCAACAACTATCACTGGATGTCAGAATCAAGCAATACTACATTTGCTCATCGGAACGCAATGGGGAGATGTGACATATGTAATGGTAACCACCCGAGAGATCATTGTGAGTACAACTACAATCCAGGGTGGCAGAGCTATCAAGATCCTTCATGGTATGAAAAGCCATCATATTTCACAGAACCACATTTTTCATCTTATCCACCATCCACCTACAATGATCCTCTTCAAGAACTAGAACCATCAAAGGAAGAACAAATGGTTGATATGCTCAAAGAGATGGATACAATGCTTGAAACACGCCAGAAGCAATTCGAAAGTATTCAGAGACAGTCAGAATTCATTCAGAGACTGACAAATCAAATGAGACAATCGACAGAAAATCAGAGCTACATACCTCAAGAACCAGTTTCAGATGACACTGATGAAGCCTTCGAATACCAATCATTTCATAATGCACTTCAACAGAGGAGGAGGCTGAGCAGTATCAACAACCAGAGGTATCAGTTCAGGTGTCCAAACCAGTACTTTTATTATTCAGATTCTGACTCTGACGAAGAAGCTGAGCTGTTTGTACCAACTGCACCAACAACGGAGGATCAAACTTTTAATCCTCAAAATGAAGATCTTGGAGCATGCTTTACCATGATGTTTGATGAGGATCTATCTGAACCATCCATTCCAGTCGTATCAGAGGATGAACACCTAAAATCTGACATTTCTTTTCATCCTCAGGTTGACAATTTTGAAGCATGTATTTCACAGATGATAGATGAAGAGCTGAATATGGAAATTTTCAAATACATCTGTGAAGAAAAGGTGGATCAAGAAACAGAGCAAATGGAGGAGCAAATGTCTGAACTTATTAAAGATCCAGAACATTCAGGAGAAACATCGCTGTTTTGGGGAGTACAAATCAAAGATATCACCCAGAAGCTTGACAAAATGAAACTTCCATTTCAAGTCAAGCACCATATCACGCCTGATATAGATCATATATTCTTTTAAGAATATTTCTGGAGAATTGGGTAGGCACGGTGCTTTGCTAGAAGCCAACCATGTCTTGTAAATCGGTAAAAACGTAATACTAGGTACGTACGTGTTCGGATAATCCGACGACCGAATTTACTGCCAACATATCCGGGGATCTCGTGGGTCGCTTCCCGAAGATTCACCGATGACGTATGACTCGCACTTTATTAATCTGGGATTAATTATAAGAGAGAGAAAATTAATCTGGGATTAATTGTAGAGATATTTTATCTGGGATAAAATATTAATTAAAGAGAGAGAACGATGAATTTGGAATTAATCGATAAAATAATATATTCGATATATTATACGAAATTGGATTTCGACGTGGAATTAAAATTAGATTTTAATTCGGGCGAACGAGTTAATTTAGAATTAATTCGCTAGCGACGCGAATAGTAATTTTACTAGGCATAATTATTTAATTAAATTGATTTAATTACGTCGCAACAGAAAATTCGTTAATTTGGAATTAGCGAACCCGAGCTCGGGAGTGTTTGCGGGTCCACTCGCATTTCGAATTCAAGTGCGGCCCACAAGTCACATCACGCGTCATATCACATCGCACATCATTCAAGTGATGGATGTCTTGTCACTTTGAGTGATTGACAACCAGTCACTATTCATGAGTGATGTGAGTTGTTGGATTGCATTTATTGCAATTTTGCCTCCAAAATTGTCTAAGCCTTTTGGAAAAGTTTTGACTAATTTTTGGTATATGTTTTTATTAGGTTTTTGAAACCAATACAACATATCACACACTCTCTCTCTTCTCCCTCAAGATTCGGCCATGGGCCATTTCTCTCCCATTTTTCTTCAAAATGCCGTGAGCATGGAGAAGCCATATGAAGAATTTACGGTAAATTTTTTCCGAGTGATAGCACACTTTAGGAGTCTTACGAAGGTGATAGGGAAACCCACCCGTGGGCATGGAATGCACACCCAAGCTTGGAGCTTGGCCGAAAAAATGGAGCACAAAAAGGGGAGCAAAGCCGTGAGCCTTCATGGAACAAAAGCTTGAAGATTTTGTTGTTCCTCGCATGCAAAAGCCGATCAATGTAAGTATGATTCCGACATACTTCTTTTAAGTATTCACACATGTTTTATTGCTTGAATTGATCTTGGGTTAGACCTTAGAAACCCAACAATGGTATCAGAGCCATTTTCCTTGAATTGATCTTGATTAACATGATAAGGTTAATCATGAGTCGCTCTGAGCTACCATTTTCCTTCAAGGGATACGCATTAAATAATGCAACACTTATTTTGAATAAGGTTCTATGAAAATCTGTTTGACAGACTTCATATTAGATATGAACAGGAAAGAAAACAGGTTTACTCATTCCTGGTGATTTGGGAATGCTAGGCATATGTTTGGATGATATCAAACTAGAACCCAAATCGGATAAGTGCCTAATTATAGGTTATCCTAGGGAAACCAAAGTATAGTACTTATACAACTCACTAGAGAACAATGTAATTGTTGCTCGCCATGCGATTTTCTTAAGAGGAATACCTATATGCAGTGGTAAGTGGGAGGAAAGTAAAACTCGATGAATATCGGAGTAATACTATTCAAGGCACCGATTCCTTAATGGAACACAAATAGTTCATCAAGGATGAAACTATACCATAATCTTCGAATACATAATAACCGCGTAAGTCGGAGAGAGTCAGAAAATAACCTGGAGGTATGGGTTTCTGATCTCACCTCATAAAGATGTCAATCTTATTAAGGAACACGAACTGACTACGTATGAGGAAGTGATACACGGTATCGACTCCCTATTATGGCATAGTGCCATAATGTCCGAAATGGATTCCATGTATACCAACCAAGTTTAGACACTGGTTGTTGTACCGGAAGGCATTGTGCCTATTGGTATTATATAAGTCTTCAAGGAAGACATACATGGATGGCAACATACCAACGTACAAAACTAGGCTTGTAGCGAAAAAGGTATCGTTATCAACATTGTGTCGATTACGATGAAACCTTTTACCTGTTGCCATGGCTGAATCCATTTGGATAATTTTTGCTTATGCTGCATATTTCATTTATGAAATATGGGAGCTGAACGTCAAAATCGCTTTCCTTAAACGGAAACCTTTTGGAGGATGTTTACAATATCTTGACGGTTTTGTTGTACCAAAACAAGCAAACAAGGTTTACAGGTAATTCGATCCATTTATGGATTGAAGCAAGCATTAAGTTCTTGGAATTGGCGTTTTGATGTAATCATAATGGTATATGATTTAATTCAAAACGATAATGATTCTTGTGTATATAAGAAGGTTAGTGGGAGCGCACTGACAATGAATGTCCAATATAATGATGACATGTCATTTCTTGGAAATGATATTCCCATAATACAATCGGGGAAAGCTTGGCTTTCATGAAAAATTCTCCATAGAATTATTGGGAGAGACAACCTTTATTCTAGGAATAAGGATCTACTGGGATAGATCTAAAGGTTGTTGGAACTCTCCGAGAACTCGTACATTGAAATAAATGTACGCGACCTGGTGTCTCATATGCTTTGAGCATATGGAGTCACAATCAGGCCAATCCGAGTGATAGTCACTAGATTGATGTTGAGAACATCCTTTAGTGTCTTGAACTAAGGATGCTTTCTTATACTATGGAGAAGGAGAACTTGAAGTGACTGTGTTCACTACTGCAAGTTTCCTAACTGATAAAAACGACTATAAGTCTTAATAACGGTACTATATAGTTTGAATAACGGAACAGTGAGCTGGAAATCTTCCAAGCAAGATACTGTTACCGAATAAACAACAAAAGCGGAATATTGCTGCAGCTGAGGCAGCAATAGAAGCCATTTGGATCTTAATAATCCTAATTGGATTAGGAGTAGTTCTGTTAGCAGCTGAGCTAGACTACATCACAGGCTAAAGAATTAATGGTCTCATCAATGATCCAGATATATACTTCAACTATTCATTTGATTCGTTCGGATCATACATCGTGGCGATGTGATGATCGAATAAATTGCATCAGATGATAACTTTGCAAATCCGCTGACGAAAGTATTTTTTTTTCAGCAGAAGTTTGAGCGAACCGTACATAGTTCGGGTGTAGGACACTTGAGTGATTGGCTATAGGCCAAGTGGGAGATTGTTGGACAATTATGACCCATAGCATCACTATTTGTACAGATCATGGTGTTGTTGTACAAATTAACTATGTGACAAAGGAAATTCCCCTTTTATCATTTGTAATTAGATTACCAAGCTGTATAAATGATAAAAGTCCATATGATTAGTTCCAGATTGAGATGATATGAGACAGTATCAATCCACGAAGGTTTAATCATTAAATATCCATAGTCAGAGTATTATCGAGATTGGACATCGATAATGTGCAAAAGACTAGTATTACACTTGTGCGCGTTGTGAGGGCATAACGACATAGTTCTCATATATTTGGGTATTTGATGCAAGTGTAATAGGAGGTTGTGTTTACCGATGGTACGAAAACAGCTTCGCTCTGGATAGACCCCGCGAAATCCCATTGGTAGTATGATTATGTGTCTATGGGAGTCTGCAATCAGGGTAGGTGTATTTGGTCTTAATCTGAGACTTGCACCGCTAATACTTGCGACAATCAATATACTTTGGTTTTGGTCGTCCAGGGCTTTCACAGGTTCTGTGTACGCCTCTTCTGGGTATATTGAGAATCGTAGTGTATTGGGTGTGATGTCAAGACGGAAGTATCACTCCAGTCATAGTTGAGATGATGATCACGTAGGATACAGAACTAGTACTCTTATGTACTGCAGTAATCGAGATAATATGACTAGGTCATGATTATCCGATTAAAGAGACTAGTTACCAGAGATCCGATATGTGCTTCGTACGGGGCATACATAATTCCAGCCCCAGGCCTAGCACGTGACATCCGATACTGGATCGTAATACACAATACTACGTATACTACGCCTGATATAGATCATATATTCCTTTAAGAATATTTCTGGAGAATTGGGTAGGCACGGTGCTTTGCTAGGAGCCAACCATGTCTTGTAAATCGGTAAAAACGAAGTACTAGGTACGTACGTGTTCGGATAGTCCGACCATCGGATTTACTGCCAACATATCCGGGGATCTCATGGGTCGCTTCCCGAAGATTCACCGATGACGTATGACTCGCACTTTATTAATCTGAGATTAATTATAAGAGAGAGAAAATTAATCTGAGATTAATTGGAGAGATATTTTATCTGGGATAAAATATTAATTAAAGAGAGAGAACGATTAATTTGGAATTAATCGATAAAATAATATATTCGATATATTATATGAAATTGGATTTCGACGTGGAATTAAAATTAGATTTTAATTCGGGCGAACGAGTTAATTTAGAATTAATTCGCTGGCGACGTGAATAGTAATTTTGCTAGGCATAATTATTTAATTAAATTTGATTTAATTACGTCGCAACGGAAAATTCGTTAATTTGGGCGAACCCGAGCCCGTGAGTGTTTACGGGCCCACTCGTATTTCGAATTCAAGTGCGGCCCACAAGTCACATCACGCGTCACATCACATTGCACATCATTCAAGTGATGGATGTCTTGTCACTTTGAGTGATTGACAACCAGTCACTATTCATGAGTGATGTGAGTTGTTGGATTGCATTTATTGCAATTTTGCCTCCAAAATTGTCTAAGCCTTTTGGAAAAGTTTTGACTAATTTTTGGTATATGTTTTTATTAGGTTTTTGAAACCAATACAACATATCACTCTCTCTCTCTCTTCTCCCTCAAGATTCGGCCATGGGCCATTTCTCTCCCATTTTTCTTCAAAATGCCGTGAGCATGGAGAAGCCATAGGAAGAATTTGCGGTAAATTTTTTCCGAGTGCTAGCACACTTTAGGAGTCTTACGAAGGTGATAGGGAAACCCACCAGTGGGCATGGAATGCACACCCAAACTTGGAGCTTGGCCGAACAAATGGAGCACAAAAAGGGGAGCAAAGCCGTTAGCCTTCATGGAACAAAAGCTTGAAGATTTTGTTGTTCCTCGCATCACAAAAGTCGATCAATGTAAGTATGATTCCGCCATACTTCTTTTGAGTATTCACACATGTTTCATTGCTTGAATTGATCTTGGGTTAGACCTTAGAAACCCAACACTTAAACCGTGGCTTATTTCAGTCTACCTTGAAGACTTCTAAACCTTTGTTTGGTCTAGTCAGCGTAGCATGGCCTTCGCAACATCAATATTACAAACGACATGTTGACCCTATATGACATACTCATTGATTACTCTCCAAGTCAAGTACTCATTGACTTAGAAAATATGAGACAAATTGTACATGCCAAATTTGGGTTAAAGACCTCAAACGTCATTGTGTCTCAGATAACACTTGAGCCTACGCAACAAACTCACAACCTTCTTCTGGCCCTAGTAGCATAATGGGCTGCTAACGATGCCCGATCAACATAGGTTTCGGCTGTCAGAGTCCCACTCGACATGGACATTTTAGTCGATATTGGTCACATCCATGAGCCTATACACAAGACTCACATACATGGCCTACGAGCCTAGACACCTACATGGGTAAGAGATCCATATGACTCAAAAGATCTCCAGCAGACCCTAATCATGTTGCATGATGTCTCAGTCGACAACACATGAGCAATGTCCCAGTCGACGTTGCCTCATATTATGAGTGCCCTAATAGACATTGATCATCAATCTACACATGACTAATTCCTTCTTAATAATGAAATTAAGTATTTAGGTCAATACTGATTACCTACGAACACGATGGTATAATCCAAGTACAATAGAGATTACACTTAATCCTGGATATCTAGACACTCCTAATTCAATTCATACTCTACTACTCTTTCCTAAATAAAATTGGAATACAACACTTCTAAGGAATCCTAAACCCACTAAAGGAGTTACTTCGTAGCCTATAAAATGAGATGGGGTCTAAGGGATTGAGAGGTTCAAGCTTTGGCTCTCACACTCGAGTTCTCAAAGCATACACTAAATAGTAGCCTATCACTCTCACAGTAATCTACGAAGATCGATGTAATCATTTGCCTTATTCTTTCTATTTCTTTCCGCTCGTCATCACCACTAACTTGAGGTACGACATCCACCATACTAGTGGGTAGTTACTCCACACTCACTTTATTTTTATTTTACAGGATTGATGATGTCCCATCATATAAATTCTTGATTGTAAGTCGAAGATGAAATTTAACATCTAAAGACTAATAATAACAACTCAACATTCAAGGGTATTTCATGTCAATATAGTTTAGGATCTATATTATAAAAATGGAAAATATGCCTTTATGTTGAAACATATACAAAGCATAGAGACCCAAATGTTATTTTATTCGTGTTTCAGGTAGTGCTGGTGAGCTTGGTGGTAGGTGGGAAGAGAATCGATTGCAAACTTATTTATAATTCTTTTTCTTAGTAATATTAGTAAATAATTTGAGAGATACGCTGTTCATTTTATTAGAGATAAATATTATATATATATATAAAATGTAAAAAATAAAATTAATTAATATCGTAAATTTAATTATAGTTATCCAGATTATGCAATTTCTTTAACATTTTTTCAAATGAACAAATATGACTTCTAACTTATTTCATTTTATAATTTTCTATTGATAGAAAATAAATCTCTTAATGTAAATATATATAGATTTCGCTAATGGTGTTATTTTATATTTTTAAAACACATATATTTAGTTAGTAGAGTTTGTAATCCGTGTTATTATTATCGTGTCAATGTTGAATTGTATAATATTATTGTGTCAAATTTAAAGGTGGCATTTCATCATTACTTTATGAAATTTATTGGTCAATGGTAACTATACAGTTATATATAATAGTCCATATTTATAAGTAGTATTTATTTTAATATTTATTTAACACTTTGTTAGATAAATTTTAAAATAAATACTACTTATAAATTGTTGAAAACGCGCATGCACCGAAAACAATTGAGGTTGCCAGCCAAAGGACAAGCTGTGATGTGTGTTGTGTGTGCCAGCAAGTGCCAAACCGCGTGGCACTGTTCACGCGGTTTGAGCACTATAAATTGGAGTCTTAGGACCTTAGTTCATCATCCCAAAGAGTGTAGAGCTTGTATAGAGAGAGTTTGTGAGGTTTTGAGTTTCTAGTTGTAAACTAATATTTATTCTTGAAAGTAATAAATACAATTCGGTTTTTTCTTCAAATCTTCTCTAAAGTAATCGGTGAATCACAACAAGTGGTATCAGAGCTTCGATTGTTCTTTGGGATCGTAAAACCGAGTAACGGAGCTTCCGATCAGAAAAACGGTTCCGACGAAAGTTTTCAAAAATTAATTTTGAGGGCACCATCATCTAGTTCACGTCGATACGAGCTCGGTGGTATTTCGTGGCGACCAAACGGAGGCCGGACGACGCTGCACACGCCAACACACGCCGGCGAGTGAAGAAGCTTCTCGGCCACGCGCTACACGCGCCTCTGGAGGTTGAAGACGAGTCCAGTCAGCTGCCACGTCAGCGCCACGTCACGCCCAGTCAGCAGACACGTCATCTGCCATGTCAGCACCACGTGTCCGCCACATCAACAAAACGATCCCACTTTGCCACGTCAGCAGCCACATCAGCAGCCTAGTAAATTTCATTTAGCCCCCTGAAGTTTTGAAATTTACAATTTTGCCCCAGAACTTTTAGGAATTTATAAATCAGCCCCTGTGTCGGATTTAGACCAATGAAATGTCTATTCCACCATTTTCGACCGTTCCGGACGTAACGGTGACCTCGAATTTTTGAAATTCAGCCCCGATTTTAGTGTATTTTCATTTTAAACTTTAAAACTTAAAATGGAAATGGAAGATTCTCATTCTGGTGCAATGATTAAACTGGCTGCAACTAATTACTCCCTCTGGAGACCTCGGATGATAGATTTTTGCATTGTAAAGATCTGTTTGATGTCATCGAGTTGAAGGGAGTGAAACCAGAGTCTGTTAAGGAGTATGACTGGAATAAACTCAACAACAGAACTTTGGGTCATATTAGGCAGTGGATCAGCCATAATGTCTTCCACCATGTAGCACAGGACACAGATGCTTATGAAATGTGGAGGAAATTGGAAGACATGTTCCAAGCCAAAACAGCTCGGAATAAAGCCTTAATAATGAGGCGTTTGGTGAACCTGAAGCTGCGGAGTGGAACTTCCATTGCAGAACACACCAACGAGTTTCAAAGCCTGGTGAACCAATTGTCTGCAGTAGACATGCAACTGGCAGACGAAGTTCAAGCCCTCTTGCTACTCAGTTCTCTTCCTGATAGCTGGGAGACTCTGGTGGTTACTCTCAGCAACTCAGCTCCATGAGGCAAACTTACCATGCCTATGGTAAATGATGCCCTGTCAAATGAAGAAGTCAGAAGAAAAGACGTGGGCTCAGATAAAAAAGAAGCCATTATCTCGGAGCAACGAGGAAGACAACATGAGAAACATCAAAGTGGGAGGAGAGGCAGAAGTAAAAACAGGGGCAGATCCAAGGACGGGAAAAAGACATACAAGTGCTTCCACTGTGGCATAGAAGGCCACTTGAAGAAAAATTTCCGGAAACTGCAACGGGAGCAGGGACAAGGCAATAACCAGCGGAAGAAGAATGATGCGGAGACACTAGTAGTTACCATTGTAGATGTAGCTATATGCTCCGGCCACGAAGAAGCATGCCTTCACACCGCAACTCAGGATGTCGAGTGGGTGGTAGATACTGCAGCATCTTATCATGTCACTCCTCACAGGGATTTCTTCACAACATACAAAGCAGAAGACTTTGGAGTAGTGAAGATGGGGAATACCAGTTCTTCTCAGATAGTGGGAATTGGTTAAATACAGTTGCGGACAAATGCATGGTATACAATAACCCTGAAGGAGGTCAGACATGTTCCAGAACTTCGGCTCAACTTACTCTCGGGAGTAGCCCTGGACAAATATGGCTATGCTAGCCACTTCAGCAACGGCACTTGGAGGATGATAAAAGGTGCCATGGTCATCGCCCGATGACACATCTGTGGAACCTTATACAAGACTCATGTGAAGATTTATACAGAAAGCCTAAATGTAGCTGAACGGGAGGCTTCTCAGAATCCGTGGCACCAGAGATTCGGTCACATGAGTGAAAGGGGGTTGTCTACCTTGACAAAGAAGGATCTAATCACTGTCTCCAAAAATGCTACTCTGGATCCTTGAAACCACTGTCTATTCGGTAAGCAACACATAGTCTCTTTCAATTTCTCTTCTACAAAGAAATCAGAGTTACTCAGTCTGGTGTACTCTGATGTATGTGGTCCCTTGGAGGTAAACTCACTAGGCGGTAATAAATATTTTCTGACTTTTATTGACGATGCTTCTCGGAAAGTATGGGTGTATTTTCTGAAATCAAAGGATCAGGTCCTGGATTATTTCAAACTGTTCCATGCCATGGTCGAGCGTGAAACATGAAAGAAACTGAAGTGCCTTCACACAGACAATGAAGGTGAATACACTTCCAGAGAGTTCGATGCCTACTGCGGAAGCCATGACATTCGACACAAGAGGACTGTTCCACGCACCCCA
>SKCR01040808.1:0-125004 GCA_019454045.1 Zanthoxylum bungeanum
GAACACGTGAGTACCAAGTACTACGTTTTGCCGATTTACAAGACAAGTTGGCTTCTAGCAAAGCACCATGCCTACCCAATTCTACGGAATATCCTTACAGGAATAATGATCTATATCAAGCGTAGTATACCGTAGTATTGCGTATTCTGTCCAGTATCGGATGATCACATGCAAGGCCTGGGGATGGTATAGTGTCTGCCCCGTACGAAGCATATATCGGATGACAGCAACTAGTCTCTTTAAAATCGGATAATCATGACCAAGTCATATTATCCCGACAGTTGCAACCTTAAATAGAGAACGAGTTCTGTATCCCTGCGTGATCCTCAACTCCATATGACTGGAGTGACACTTCAGTCTTGACATCACACCAACACACTACGATTCTCAATATACCCATTATTGGCGTACACAGAACCGGTTAAAGCCCCGGATACAGATATACCAAAGTATATTGATTGTCGTAAGTATTAGCGGTGCAAGTCTCAGGTTAAGACCAAATACACCTACCCTGATTTCGGACTTCCATAGACACGTAGTCATACTACCAATGGAATTCCGAGGGGGTCTAATCCAGAGCGAAGCTATTTCCCATACCATCGGTGAAACACAACCTCCTATTACACTTGCATGAGTATCATATACCCAAATATATGAGAACTATGTCGTTGTGTCCTCACAAACGCGCACAAGTGCAATACTAGTCTTTTACATATTTATCGATGTCCAATCTCGATAATACTTTGACTAGGGATATTTAACGATTTATACTTCGTGGACAAATACTGTCTCATATCATTCTCGGTCCAGGAACAAATCATAGGGACCTCTCATCATTTATATATCTAGGTGATCTAATCACAAATGATAAGAGTGCAATCTCATTATTACATAGTTAATTTGCACAACAACACCGTGATCTGTACAAATAGTGACGCTATGGGTCATAATTGTCCAAGAGCCTCGACCTTAGGATTCATTCCTGGATTCATTCCAAAACTCTGACGACATAACCTCGACCACCATGGGATCATTCTCGGATTCATTCCAAACTTTGATGATGTGGACCTCGGATCTAGGATTCATTTTAAAACTCTTATAATGTGGGCCTAGGCCCTAGGATTCATTCCCGAATTCATTCCAAAACTCTGCCGACCCTGGGATTCATTCTAAAACTCTCATGATGTGGGCCTCGACCCTAGGATTCATTCCAAAACTCTACTGATGTGGGCCTCGACCTTAGGATTCATTCCAAAACTCTGACGGTGCAGTCTCGACACTAGGATTCATTCCAAAACTCTGCGGATGTGGGCCTCGACCCTGTGATTCATTCTAAAACTCTGACGGTGCGGGCCTCGACCTTGGGATTCATTCCTGGATTAATTCCAAAACTCTGCTGATGTGGGCCTCAACCCTGGGAGTCATTCCCGGATTCATTCCAAACTCTGATGGTGTGGGCCTTGGCCCTAGGATTCATTCCAAATCTCTGACGATTTGGGCCTCGACCCTGGGATTCATTTCTGGAACTGATATTGATGCTAATGTGTCTCCATACCCAGAGTGCCATACTCGGTGGAAATGATACTAATGCTGATGTGGGCCTCGCCCCTAGAGCGCCATACCCGGTAAGACTGATATCGATGCTAATGCGGGCCTTGTCCCCAGAGTGCCATACCTGGCAAAACTGATACAATGCTAATGTAGGCCTCGCCTCCGGGACTCATCCCCACAACTGATATTGATGATTGATGGTTTATTTCAACATATTATACTGCCTCTCATGAGATCATCATGATAGCTAGACATATCTTCGTCCTCAATTAATGCTTCACGTCGAAACCTGAGAACCTTCAAAGTACTTGATACACTCAACTCCGATCGTTTGAATAGGTGGTCTGAACTAGACTCGTAGTGTGTGTGTGCCAAGGCTCTTTCGCAGCTAAATCCTTAAGTAGGCCAACTCGATGATTTTGTCTCGGAGAATCAGATCAGTGGGTCTACCAATATAGATGTCTTGATCACACTTTGTGATTACTTCATCATACTCAACATGACATGGTCTTCTTCTTTTTTTTCTCGTCTCTTGCTCTTTATTCCGTTCATTCTTTTTTTTTCATTCTTTTTTCTTTTTTCTTTTCTTTCTTTTATTTCTTTGACACAACTACCCTTTAAGGTAGCATTTCTCCTCATGGTGTCCTAATACTCGCCCATGGGTAGCTTCATGCCTATCGGTTATATGAAGTCTCTTTTTCTTTTTTCTTTATTTTCATTGCAGAGACTTTTTCTTTGTTTCCAACCATATCTATATCGTAGCATAAGTAAACCAGGGTGGATATCCAGGCAAACAGTCATTCACTAATCCATCATCTCTTAAACTAGTTATCTCGCCAACTACTCAGGCTTCTACTGTTGAGATCCCATAATCAAGTGATCGTGAGTCTAGCTGAGATCAATCCATTCAGAGTAGCGGACGACAACACGTCTCGCACTTATCGTTTCTAAGGCTTCTTCTTGCAGCAAATAATGTCATCATCAGACATATGCCTAACTATCAAAGACTTCTCTCTCTCTCTCTATTTTTTCACTCACTCCACACAATTCTTCCTTTCTACTGCTGATAATGTGGGCTTCGCCCCTTGAGATCCGTTCCTGAAACTCATGCTGATATGGGCCTCAACCCTGAGATTCCTTCCTGAAACTAACACCAATACGGGCCTCAACCTTGGGATTCCTACCCAAATCTGATATTGTGCTGTCGCTGTTTTTGATTGGCTTATCTTTACCGCTTTCTCTTTTATTCTGCGAAACCTGTGAATACAAAACAAAAAAATGTAAAAGAATACAAAATATGTTACGTGTATGCATGCATGAATGAGTTTCCAATCCCGTCGGGTTAGGTCTTCTGTCGATTCTCTTGGTGACTGCTCGATCGTCACTCTTCAGGCAAAGTACTGCTTCAATATATCCACATTGATCGGCTCGATGAACTCTTTCCATTCCAGTATGACAGTCTCACTGCTCCATTTCCCATTACTTAATGGCTAGTTTATCTTTTATGCTTGCTTCTTCCGAGGATTCCCCGTCTTTCTAAACATTGCTGAGTATCATAGTACCAGGGTTGAATGCTTTTGTCAAATATACTCATGTTGCAAGTTGAAAGGAAGAGATTCAGGCAAGTAAGCGAAATGAACGTCTTTATTATCATTAAGAAAAGGTTCGAACAAGTAGACAAAATCAATGTCTTTATTAAAAATGCAGAATCAAATAAACTAGGCGGAGCAACTTCATCATTCGCAGTACTGCCTTCTTCCTCGGCTTATGGTTCTTCACTGGTGCCATCCCCTATCTCCATATAAGAAGCTTGGTAGTTGGGGGTTTGAAGGACAAAGGTTCGGGCAAATCGGAGTTGATCATGAAGATGGGTGGTGGAACGGAGTGGTAGTCGGGTAGGAGATTACGGTATGTGTTTGGCTATTCTTTCTCTGGGTTGGGTATTTTGTGGGTGTCAATGAGGTCTTGGATCTCGTGCCTAAGGTGGGGTAGTTGTAAGTTTCGTGACCCTTTTGTTGATGGAAGTAACAATATAAGTTCAAGTCAAGGTAATGTGGCATATGGTTTGGAAGTGGTTTAGGTTCTAAGGGTTTTAGGAGCCCTTGCATCTTCAGCTTTCAAACACCTTCGATAGAGGCTTACCAAGGTTGGAGAATCGCCTATTTCTGATGGCAGTGACCTCGGCAATAGCGGGCTTGGGCCTCAGAATGCCCCCAAAAGTCCTTCTATTATGGCCATAAAACTTTTTGTTCTCATCTTATTCCTGTTCAATGTCCATGACAGTTTCCCTCAGCTGTCGGAAATCTGCAATCATGGAGGTCATCCTCCTTAACTTGCCATAATTGAGGGCTTAGTGCCCTTAATGATCATCTTGATCTGGTCTTTCTCTGAAGGCCGAGTCTGCATCTTCAAAAGCTGGCTTCTCCAACGATCCACATAATCCTTGAAGCTCTCTTTCGGCTTCTGTTTGGTGTTTTCCAAGTCACAGAGTGACAAGTCAATCTCCAAGTCTGTAACATATTGTTTCAGAAAGGCGTCTGCCAGTTCCCTCCAATTTCTTTAACCTTTCTTTCGAGGCTTTGGTACCACACTACAGGTGCCCCCTCAAGCGACATAACAACATCTTCTGAACTTGGCACTATGACAGGCCCACTGAACTCATTATCGAGACATATTACCGAAGATGGACCATCGGGTCCTCATTCCCATTGAATTTGGTTATGTCAGGCATTTTAAACTGAGCCGACAGTTGCTCCTCAAAGGTTATCGCCTCATAATCCAATAGTCCTCATGCTTGCCTTTCAGTTTACGGGTACTGACTCCACCTGATCACAGAGTTTCTGTATCTCAGCCTGAGACCTGGTTATTCTCCCTACGGCATATTCAGGCCATATCATCATAAAAAAAAAGGACATCATCATTCAATCCGCTCGGAGGGCCCTCATGCCTCTCATTTTCAATTCCTCTCGCAGCACGGTGCACAACCATATTAAACACAACAGTGGTTAAAGCTTGCAGTTGCTCAGTAACCTTGGTGATCCCCCATTGACTGATTCACTCATGTTTAGTGACAGCCTTTTGATTAGTCTCCCCTCTCCTTAACCCAACGAGAATCTACGGTGTCTTTTAAGATCGTGTGTCAGTGTGTATGCATGTAACATATATGCCCATAAATTTTTTATACTAATTAGCCCATTATCATTTTAAAGTGTTCGATCATACAATTACGCAGTGCAACTTGTCCTAGTTGAAAAGGCTCAACAGGTTACACTTTTGCGATAACATGGCCAAATGACTTCAATGATAAGAGGCCCAAACACAAAATGGCCCATCGGTATTTCAGAAGCTTTTGGCCCATTTGTCAAAGGACAAGAACTCGTCCCAGTTTAAATGGGACCAACAAGTTCACATCTCATTTAGGTTTATAGGAGTGCGGACAAAGGCTCTCGTTGATGAAGGATTACCCACAACTATGACTCCCCACTCAAGAGTTCGAGCGACCAAGTGAGCGTACTTTTTTTTATACCTTATGGTACGTGCCAACGAGTTAAGATGCGTGACTGACTATCAAATGGATTTCCCATTATAGATTCCCTAGAGGGAGGGTGGAGCGAACTCTCTTAAATACCCAGGCCTTTTAGGCTCTTATCGCTTGGTGATAGGAATAAACAACGAGTCTTCCAAAGTAGTCCATCACAGAGGGCTCCGGGTAATGATTTTTTCGGTTCCTTCACAGCTTTTCCTTATACAAAGGAAGTGAATGAAGGAAGACACCAAACTATCACCTAGCCTTAATAATGCCTTTGATTAAACCCCTTGAACCGACTATAGACACGGTCAACTAAAGCACAAATCATAAACATCACAAGACATGATTTCGGGGGCGATTCTCTATCCCCAGTGGAGTCGCTAGACTATAGGACACAAAAATCAACTACGCTGTTCTAGGCTCGCGGCCTAGTTGGGAGTACGGAATAGCCCACGGGGAAACTAAACCGGAGAAATAACATGGAGTCGCCACCCGGTGTGAACCGGGAAAATGTGATTTAAGGCCGTACTCACCCCTCACAAGGGAAGACCTCAAACCGTTGGGTTCGGAATGGTCCCTTACTTATGTCACTTGTAATGATATGATTTGTGCAATAAACTAACTGAATCTACTCAACATGTATGCTCAAAGGTAACCTAGATCTAGTCTGTATTCATCAAAATAAATCTTACGTCTAAGTTCGCATGCTTTAAGAATAAGTCATTATAACGGCAAGCATATAATATCACACAACGAGCATGTCGAATCATCAAACACAAAGAACAAATAAATAACTACTCAAACATAATGTAGACTAAATTCCTAATGCAAAATCAAAGTATTAAATCATCCATAAAGAAATAATATAGTCATACTTATAGTAAACAATATTCTAGACTAAATCATGCTTAGATAAATAAATAACCTACTAGATTAAATCATGCTAAGTAAATAAATAATCTACTAACTACGTCATGCTCAAATACAAGATTGGATGAAACGAAATACGTGTGTCTCTTAAGTAGTACGTGGCATTGTATCCCGAGTGCAACCCGTAATACCGTCCATTCGGATTCGGCAACGGAATTTACGTCCAAGTTTCCATTCGATATATCATAAAAGAGAACACGTATTCCGTTCATCCGGAATTCGCCTCATGTATCAATCCATAATATTCATATGAAATAAAGTATTAAAATAAATACAAATAAAGGATAATAAATAAAGAAAGTGCCATCAGGTCTAACCTATTTTGTCGTCTCTAGAAAGCACATTACACGGCCGTCGGAAGGATTGATGCTCTGGAACTCTTCCAGTTCACTAATCCAACATTTTTCCTCAATGTTTCACTGTTTTGGGCTGCTATTTTCACTATTTTTACTGATGTTTTTGCTATTTTTCTGCTATTTTTGCTGTTTTTACTGCAGTTTTTAAGTGCAGTTTTTTGGTGATTAAAGGGGTTTTTACAGTGCAGTTTTTTGTGATTTAAGGTGTTTTGGAGTGCAGTTTTTTGTGATTTAAAGTGTAGTTTGGGGACTGTTTGGCGTGAAATTGGGCTGTTTTTGGTGTGGATATAAGGCTGTTTGGGCTGCTGTTTTTGCGGTGTTCTGGAGCTGGTTGTGGACTGTTTTGTGTTGGTTTATGGGACGATTTGAGGGGCTATTTTTATATTGTATTTTATGGTAATGGAGGGTTTTTTTATGTGCATTGGGCGTGAGAATGAGCTAGGGGTTGAATGGTTGAGTTAAGGGTTCTTTTTATAGGCAAATGGTTGGGGTTTACCTTGTGTGAAAATAGAAAGGATTTGTGTATTAATGGGGGTATCTTTTAATTAGGAAAGCCTTTTAATTTGATTGGATTTTTTCTCTTTTGATTAGGGACATGATTTGATTTGTATCTTTTAATTAGGGAATGTAATTTAAGTGGATTAGGAAAGTATTTGATGGGATTTGATTTGTATCTTTTAATTAGGGAATGGGATTTGTCTTGATTTTAGCATGTGTTTAATATGTTCTTTTATTAATTTGGAAGGTGATGGGCGTGAATGGACTCTTTGGGTGTCGGTTTGGCTTGTTTTAGTGGGCTTGGTGTGTGGTTTGGTGGTGCATGGGCTTGGTGTGTGTCTCGCGGGGGTTTGGGCTAAGGATGTGTTTTAAACAGAGGTCCAACAAGCGAACCCCAAGCTAATCTAGCGAATTAAATCCAACAAAAATGTCAATTCTTGACTTTTCCCTTCCGATATCTGTTTCCCGCGGCTTCCACAATTAAAGGGGTAGTGTCTCCATGTGAGACTCTTCATCGAGACCTATATGTAAAAATACAGTGCTTACAACCACCTCATCAATTCGGGAACAAGACCCTCATCACCTCACAGTAACGGTTCAGGAATGGACCACCTCTTATAAGCTCAGTTCGGTAGTGATTCCTATAGATCGCAACATCTTGCAGGGATGAACCTTGGGGTTGCAGCACCTCACCACCAGATCATTCAGTTCGAAGCAACATGCAAGTCAATTGGCAGCTGGAGAACCAGGTAAGTAAAAATGCATTGTATAACTTTGATAGGATTGTCACTGTTACAACTCCACAAGTCCCATCAAAGTGGGGGAGACTATAGGCACTGTATTTTTACATATAAATCCCGATGATAAGCATCGTACGGAGGCACTACCCTTTAAGTTTTGGAAGTCGCAGGAAACGGACATCGGAAGGAAAAAATCAGAAATTAGTACCTTGTTGGATTTAATTCGTTTACCTACTTGCGGGTTTTCTCGTTGGACCTCTGTTTTAAAACTTATCCTTGGCCCAAAACCCCCGCAAGCCACACACCAAGCCCATACACCACCAAGCCACACACTAAGCCACCAAAAGGACCAACTACACGCCCAAACCCCCTAGTTGACGCCACTCCCATCCAAAATAACAAATCCACACATTAAACACATGCTGAAATCAAATCAAATCACCTTCCTGAATTAAAAAATCAAATCAAATCACCTTCCCTAATTAAAAAATCAAATCAAACCCCATAAATCACATTCCTAATTAAATTAAATCCCTTTCCTAAACTAAAAAAATCAACTTCCTAATTAAATAGATTTTTCCTTATGACACACTAATTAGAGATATCCCATAATTACATAATATTCTTTCCATTCCTGCACAAGGACAACCTCAAATCCTCTCATATAAAAATGACCTTAAACCAAACCCTTCACACCCCCTAGCTTAGCATTCATGCCTTTCCTCTCTCTCCATAAGACATTCATGCCCAAAGCACCTAGAGAAGCAGCTCCAATACCGTGAAACATAACAACAAATACAGCCATCCTTTGCTGCACAACCAACACTAAAACAGCCCCTAAAAAACCCCATAAACCGCTGAAAAACTACCTCTAAATACACCCATAATTACCGAAAAAATGCACCTAAAAACACCTCTAATTACCAAAAAAACTGTACCTTAAAATCCCTTTTCATTACCAAAAAAATGCACCTTAAAACACCCCCAATTACCCAAAAAAATTGCACTTTAAAATAGCCCTTCATCAACAAAAAAAAAACTGCATTTTAAAACAGTCCAAAAAATAGCAAAAATAGCAGCAAAAACAGCAAAAATAGCAACAAAAATAGCACAGCAGCATCCTAAAACAGAGAAAACAGCAGTCCAAAACAGTGAATCAACGAAGCAAAACAATAAACCAGTAAAGCGGAAAAGTTACGGAGCATCAATCCTTCCGATAACCGCATAATGCACTTCCAAAAGACGACTTAAGAGGCTAGACCTGAGGGCACCCTTTTTATCTATTCCTATTCTTTTTCTTATTAGTTGTTATTATTTCTTCGCATGCGTATCTTTTATTTATGTATGTTGTAGCCATGGGATGAGTGATTTGGTGCTATCTCTCGTGGTATATCGGATGAAAACCCGGACGTAAATTTCGTAGCCGATTCCGAATGGATGGTAGTGAGGTCTCCACTCGGAATATAATTCCACATACCACTTGAGAAACACACATATTTTGTTTTATCCCATCTTGCGTTTATTTGTTTTTTATAAGAAATAGTATGTTACTTTTATGCATGATTATGTTGTTTAGCATATTATTTTCCAACATGATTTAATTATTTCTTTCGCATTAGAAACTTAGTTATGTCTCTTCTACATTCATGTTTAGATTATTATTTATTTATATTGCCATGTTTATCGATTTAATGCGTTCATGTGATCGTATGTTTTTCGTTATATCGACTTATTTTTATGCATGCAAACTTAGATTTAGGTTTAACTTTTATGTATGTGAATTAGAAGTAGGTTATTCTCGCGTATGTAGGTTGCGTAGACTTGGTTAGATTATTGCACAAATCTTTTTATTTCAAGTCTTTGGAGTGGAATAGACAATGTCAAGAAGCTTTTGATAAAATCAAAGAATACTTGGTTAAACCACCCGTCCTGAAACCTTCAAGTCCAGGCAAACCTTTGGTGTTGTACTTTGCCATAGACCCCGAAGCGCCGGAGGCGATGGTGGTACGGAAAGTTGAGACAGGGGTGGAACATGTAGTCTACTACCTCAGTAAAAAGATGCTTTCGTATGAAGCCTGCTATCAAGAGGTGGAAAAGATCTGTTTGGCAGTGATATGGGCTTCCCGAAAGTTGCGTCATTACTTCCAATCCTATAAGATAAGTAGTAGAAAATGAGAATCCCCTAAAGTATTTGCAGTCAGTACCTTCACTGGTGGGGGAGTTGGGCAGATGGTTTGTTTTGCTGATGGAGTTTGATATAGAATACCTCACCTCCAAGGTAATCAAAGGGCGAGCCGTAGTTGAATTCTTGGCATTACAACCCATAGAAGGAGATTAGTAGAAGTTTAATTTCCCAAATGAGGTGGTTCAAGCCATAACGGTCCAGGGGTGGAAAATACATTTCGACAGGGAGGTAAATTACAAAGGAGCTGGAATAGGAATTTTGATAGTAAACCTCGAAGGAGAAACCTACCTATGGCCAAAAGGTTGACGTTCGGAGTAACCAACAACATGGCCGAATATGAAGCATGTGTCTTTAGACTGAAATCACTAATAGCCCTAAGAGCTAGGGACATATAAGTTTATGAAGACTCGATGTTGGTAGTTCGATAGATGCGAGAGGAATGGGAATTGAAGGAAGACCGGTTGAGAGCCTACCTACTCCATCTCAGGACGTCGGTGCAGGCTATCCCCGACTTTAAATTCCAGCACTTGCCATGAGAAGAGAACCAAATGGCAGATAGACTAGCCACCATAGCTGTAACTTGGGAAACCCTAAAAAAAACTGGTAATGAGACCCTCAGTGCTGACAACAGCTAGCGGACCTAGTTATAAGATAGAGAAATATTGGAAATAGAAGTCGACGATGAGAAGCCGTGGTAATATGAAATTCGACAGTATTTAGAACATGGAGAATTCCAAAAGGAGCCGGCAAGAAAGACAAAATATCTATTCAAAAATTGGCTTCCCTATATGTGAGTTTAGGGGGAGAGATGTAAAATAGACAAGCAATGGCGTCCAGCTAAAATATTTAAGGAAAAAAGAGGCTCAGAAGGTGATGGAAGAGGTGCACGCTGAAGAATGTGGATCGCACATGAATGGATTGATTTTGTCTCGTAAGATAGTGAGATAGGGATTTTACTAATCGACCATGGAAGCTGACTGCGTAAAGCTGGTGAAGCACTGTCAAGATTGTCAAGCACATGACAACTTGAACCATCTACCGCCTACGGAATTAAATGGAATGTCAGAACCATAGCCTTTCTTAGCGTGAGATATTGACATAATTGGAGAAATCAGGTCACATGCATTAAATGGACATCGCTTCATAGTAGTGGCGGTAGACTATTTTTCGAAATCAATGAAAGTCGAGTCATTCTGTAATGTTATAGCGAAGTAGATGGCCAAGTTCATAGCCTGTAATATAGTATGTCGATACGGAATGTCACATCACATAGTGACAGACAATGGAGTCTAATTTTAGAGAGAAATAAAGGCAATGTTACAGAAGTACAGGATAGGGCATCATAAATCATCACCTTACATGCCACAGGCTAATGGAGAGGTGGAGGCGGCCAACAAAACTATAAAATGAATACTAGCTAAGATGAAAAAAAGTTATAAAGATTGGGCGGACAAACTGTCGTATGCCCTATGAGGGTACAAAACTTCCGTGAGAACGGAAACGAGAGCCACACCCTATGCTTTGGTTTATGAGATGGAGGCAGTGTTACCATTGGAAATAGAGATACAGTTAATATTGGTACTAGCAGAGGCATGATTGCCTGAGTAGGAATAGGCCTCGCAGAGGTTCGAACAGCTAGCATTACTGGATGAGAAAAGGATAAAGGCCTTGTACCACATGCAGCTATACTAGAAAAGGTTGGCCAGGGAGTTCAATAAGAAGGTGCGTCCCACCAAGATCAGAGAAGATGATCTAGTGCTCAAGCAGTCGAAGCCACTGACAATAGGCCCAAGGGGAAAGTTTAGGCCCAATTGGGAATGGCCCTACCTAGTCAAAAAAGTAATGGGGAATGAGGCAGTGAGATTGTCAGATTTGGAAGGGAACGAGTGTTGGGAAGCGGCCGCGAGTGCACAGTGGAAAAATAAAAATTATTATGCCGCTTTCCCTTTGCCCAAGACCCATTTGTTTTTATTATTCTACAAGCCTATGATTGTTACTATATATTCTAAGCATAAATCTCATAAAACATGCAAAGAACATAAACCTAAGCATGCTAACTTATCATAAAAACTCTAATTAAAATAAAGAAAGAAAAAGATTTACTTGAACCAAAGACTCCTCCAGTCCTCCCTCCAATCTACAAACTTTTCTCGAACTCAGCAAGCTCTTCCACGTTCCAAGGAGCCACCCAAGTGTGTGGCCTCCAAAGATGCACACACCAAAGCCAAAACTCAACGGTAAGACTACGCCTTGAGTGCATGGGTATTTTGCCATTGGTGCTAGCCTAGGCAAATACCTCAAAACTTTTAACTCGAGATTCCTCTAGTCAATTACACTTAAGGATCCTCAAAACCAGTGGCTTACTCTTAAACTTTAGAGTTGTTCACTTATAAAAACCCAAGATATGAAGGTTTGGTGCAAAAATTTGTGAAGAATTCTTTGGGTTTATATAGTGCTCCAAAGACAACAAAAATAATTAAGAATCCGATGTAGGATAAAAGCCAATTTAATCTTAGCCATTAGATCTTAATTTAGTGGTTTAATGAGATTATAACCCTAATAAGAGTTTGGGCCGAATTGAAACAAAAAACAAAAATGAATTAAAAAATTTACTATTCATACGGTATTATTCACGCATTAATATTCATATGAATAGTATTTCTTATATCTATTTATTTCAATTCCCAAAGTGCCCCTATCGTTATTCACCAATCCCTAAGCCACTATGGAAACTCATAAATGATCTGTTCAATAATTAAAGACATTGAATCATTTATGAACAATTCCTACAGCAATCATATATGCTGTTAAATATAAACTGTGTACTGTTAATTTTTGATTTCGACTTTGTTGTGTGTGACCTTTTGGGTTCCCCCTAAGTTGGACATGGAATGAATCGTGATAATTTAATCGAATATAAATTATCCTCTGATCAGATGGTCGTTCGATTTCAATGACCAAGGTTGACATCTAGCAATATGCCAAGTCCCCCAAATGAGAAGGAAAGATATATATATCATTCTTTATGCGATGTATATATGATACGGTCCCTCGCCTCACTGTATCCCCACCTATTAACCTAGGGTACGGAAAGAGTCTACCCATATGGTCAAAGGTATGATGTTGATAGTGTCATGAATCGTGCTAACCCAAGAATCTCACATGATTCTTCCGCTGTGGCCACAGTCTCAAACACTGATCACACATATCAACCCGTGAACTGGAATACTACTCTTATAAGAAAAAAATTATCCGAGAGAGTGGTGATTCTCTATTGTATCTTTACAAACTTCATGTGTTTCAATAAATGACCCAATCATACCTTTATTACCGGATCTTTTAAACCGGGGAAGGAGAATGTCAAACTTATTTTTATCCACACATAAGATTTTAAAGACCTAAAGTCTAAGGACTAGTCATATAATCGATACATGAAAGTTCTCAAAGACAATAGGGATAATAACTCCATATGAAAACTTTCGGTGGTCAGTTCGATGGACACGAGCAACTCATGCATCCATGTGATACACCAAGCAGACGGATCTCCGCTAGTAGCCTATGAGATTGGCTACCCCACTTAAGGGCGGATCATATCATCATCCTAGTCTCTCCATTTTTTGAACGCCCAGATTATTCACAAAACTATGACTAGGAACATTTAAGAGTAATGATTTTCATAAGGCATGGAAGCCATTGTCTTATTACTCCAAGGGCTTTATTACAGTGTTGATGATTCATATAAGTTATGTAAGACACGTATAATAAAGATTGTCATTTTATTAATTAATGAAAATATTACAAATACATGTATACCCATCCACAAGTTGGGTATAGGGCATATCCCTAACAATCTCCTACTTGCACTATAGCCAACTAGTATGAATCTGGACACCATAGTCTCGGGTGTGCCTATCATGCTTTTGTTCAGTCATCCCTTTAGTCAAAGAATCTGCAAGATTATCTTATGTGGGTATTTTCTCTATAATAACTTCTTTTCTCTCAATAATCTCCCTGATGAGATGAAATCACCTGAATACATGCTTGGATTTCTGGTGGGACCTTGGTTCTTTTGATTGAGTAATGGCGCCCGTGTTGTCACAATACATCGTGTTGCCATTCTTTATCATGGGAAGCGCTTCCAGTTTTGTGATGAACTTTTTTATCCAGAATGCTTCTTTAGCTTCCTCAGATGCTGGAATATACTCTGCTTCAGTGGGGTAGTCCACTGTAGTTGACTGCTTTGAGCTTTTCCAACTGATAGCACCGCCATTCAAAGTAAACAGATATCCTGTTTGTAATCTGCTGTCATCGCTATCGGTCTGAAAGATTGCATCACAGTAACCAATGACTTTCATCTCAGAACAGTCTCCGTATGTCAAAAACACATCCTTAGTTCTTCTTAGATACTTGAGGATTGTTTTGACACCTGCCCAGTGTTGCTTACCAGGATTTGCCTGATATCTGTTCGTTATGCTAAGAGCATAAGAGACATCAGGTCTTGTACATAACATGGAGTACATGATCGAGCCTATTGCTGAAGCATAAGGGATCCTACTCATACGCTCTCTAACTGAAGGAGTATGTGGACATTGTTCCGTAGATAATTTGATTCCATGACAAGTAGGTAAATTAACTCTTTTGGAATCTTCTATTTTGAATCTCTTCAAAATTTTATCTATGTACATAGATTGAAAAAGTCCTAACAACCTCTTAGATATATCATGGTAGATCTTAATGTCGAGGATTTAGGCTGCTTCTCCCAAATCTTTCATCGAGAAATTCTAAGATAACCATTGTTTGGTGGCTTGCATCATGGGAATATCATTCCCGATGATGGATTTCTTGTGGGCAAGGATCCTATTATCATCATTTAATAACTTCGACTACGGCCGGTCGTTATAAAATACGATAATTAGGTATGTTCCCAACCAATTTACGATATAAATCACAATTCCTTGATCATCGGGTTGGGTAATCAAACATGTCATAGCTTATGCTAGTCCTTGTGGACACCCAATCTTTTCCACTAAGTTAAAAGACCACGCCTAAGGGTCGCTACGTCTTATGACTAATAAAAGTCAAACCATTGTAAATAGTACGATTTAGGGACAAATTGGTATTGGTCAGTCTGGTAAAGCCTAGTCCTGCCAATACGGTTTAAGCCCTTTGGGTCTATACTTTACAATAGGAGGTAAATTTTAGACTTAAATTATTATTGAGGATTTTAGCAAGTTTAAGTGAATAACTATCAAATTGATTCCTCCATTGAAAATTCCCCAGAATGAGGATGGAGCGAACTCTCTTAAATACCCTTACCTCTTAGGCTCTTATCGCCTTGGTGACAGGAATAAACAATAGATCCTCTAAATTAGTCCAACACTTTAAATATGCTTTAAGGTAAGCTTTGAGTAAATGATTATCTAGATGTCTTCACAGCTTTTCCTTTTGGCTATAAAAAAGTAGTGAGTGAAGGAAGACACCAAATCATTATCTAACTCTAGTAATACCTTTGGTTAAATTAACTTTAGTTTGGAAAGTTTTATTAATGCCTTGGTCTCACCCCACTTGTATCTTTTATAATGTCTTTTATTATCAACAATTTATTTATATTTATTAGCCTTAAAAGTAATAAATCTATAAGTTCATCACGGAATAATTACTTAGCTAAGAGATAAGCAATACACTCTATATTTCTTAGAAAGTCTCTAGATGCTTGTACCCTAAAATAATCATGCTAATTCTAATCATACATAGAATTATCAAGCATATGATTTTTAATATTTTGGAATTATTTTAGGAATTAAATAACTTTGTGTAGGCATTGTATTTTTGCATATCAGCCCGATGATGAGTCTCGTATGGAGGCACTACCTCTTTAGTCATGAAAGTCGCGGGAAACGGACTTTGGAAGGGTGAAGTTGGAAATTAGCATTTGGTCGGATTTAACTCGCTTCTTTCACTTCGGGTTCGCTTGTTAGACCTCTATTTTAAAACACACCAAACACATCTCACAAATTAAATAATTAAAACATTTAAAATACGTGTCACAAATTAAATTAAAACAAATTAAATTGAACTTAAATTAAATTAATTAAATCACCTTCACAAATTAAATTAAAATCAAAATAAATCACATTCCTAAATTAATTAAATCACCTACCAATTTAAATAAATCATATCCTTAATTAAAAAGAACAAATAAAATCAATTCCCCTAATTAAAGATTTTCCCTATCACTTAATAACTAAAAGATATCCCCCTTAAACACAAATCCTATTCCTTCTCCAACAAGATAAATCCCCTCCCTTTGCTTATAAAAATAACCCTTCTCCACACATTCAAACCCTAGCTGGCTCATCTTACGAAAATACAAAGAAAATAACCATGGAGCCCACCAACTCTCATTGACGGCAATTATTCTCTCTCTAACCTCTCTATTCTCTCTTCTTTCATCTCTCTAAAAAAACCCTAAAACCATTGTCTCTTATCTCTCCACTCTCGGCAAAGCCCTCACCCAAGACCACCTTACACCAACGCCACAAACAGCCCACTGCTTCACAACACAGCCCCCTCACAGCCCTCACAAAACAAACCCTAAACACAAGCAACAGCAGTCCCCCTGATCAGCCCTTCATTCAGCTTCACCCCTCTGCACACTACACGCCTTTTGCCTCCCTTCACGCAATAGCAGCCAACTGCTAAGCCCATTGCCGAGCCAACCAACTCTCACCACACTCACATTGCTTCTTCAACACCCCCTCTTTCTGATTCAACGCATTGCCCCTTTACCCACTCACTGCCTTCAAAAAACCCTAATGCCTTCACGTGAACTGCATGCTATTGCACCTAACCACTAAGCCACATGACCCTTGCACCCAGCACGCCCTTCAACGCACCAATGGAACCCTTCATGCAATAAACAAAGAGACATTGTAGGCATTGCATTTCTGCATGTGAAACCCGATGATGAGCCTCATTTGGAGGCACTATCTTTTAAGTCGCGGAAATCGCGGAAAACGGACGTCGGAAGGGAATAGTCAAGAATTGACGTTTTGTTGGATTTAGTTCGCGTGTTTGGTTTCGGGTTCGCTGTTGGACCTCCGTTTTAAAAATTAACCTAGCCCAAGCCCATTAAATCACATCCAATAATAATTAAAACATTTAAAATAAATGTCACAAATTAAAATAATTAAAACATTAAAAACACATGTCCAAATTTTAAATTAAATACACAATTAAATTGAAATTAAACCAAATTTAATTAAAACGAATTAAAGTGGAATTAAAATAACTAAATTGAAATTAAATTAATAACCTAAATTAAATTAATTAAATATATACCAACTAAATAAAAATATAATTAGTCATCAACCAATTAAAATCCAACACAAATTAAATACCAATTAAATTAAATCTAAATTAAACTAATATTTAATTAAATTAAATACCAAAATTGAATATTCACTTCCAAATTAAAATCAAATCAAAATAAATCTAATTAAATTAAATATAATCAAAATCTAATTAAATTCCTAATTTACATAAATCATTTCCAAATTTAATAAATCACTCACCAATTAAAGATAATTCCCACCAAAAAAATAAATATCCTTACCTAAACTAATTAAATCAAATACCACACATCCCTATTTAATTTTATTTCTTTCCTAAAACAAATTCCATGCACAATAAACCCTAATCCCCCTCTATATAAACAACACAAAACTGAAACCATATGACCGCTCTCCTCTCCCCTCACACGGCTAACCATACACGACAACCTCAAAAACAAAACAAAAACAAAAGCCTAAACCCTAACCACAAAGTAACACACCTTTACGTAAAGCCACCTACCTCACGTGCCTTATTTCACCAAACAACACTTCCCCAAGCCACTGACCATCACGTAAATTCAGTCATCATGCAAGCCCCCTAAACCATTATCCTTCTTCACTCACGTCATAAGCTAAAACATCAACGCCTAAACACCTCTGCAAACAGGCCCTAAATTACCGAGAAAACCTAGCCACTGCCTTCAATCCACTGCCCTTACACGACCTGATTCACCCACTTACACTCCCTTCGCAAGCATCCTCATTCACGACACAAATGGTACCCACAAGCAACCCTCACAAAAGACCCTAAAAGCCATACGTCCCATGCATACTGCCATCTCTGTGAAGCATCTTATTCAGCATGTTACTGCCCATCCATAAACATGTGAACCATTATACCATAGCCCCCCCTCACAAACAAATCATCACTCACGCAAGCAAACCATACACATGCAATAAACCCTAGATTATCCTCACACTACCGACACACAGCCCTCAATGACCTCACCTAAACTGTCCATTTCACACGCACAAAGCCCCCACAAATCCCTTCAAATTACCGTGAATTACTAAGCCACAAACTGCCTCTTTTGACAGACTACAAAGGCCACCAAACGACCCTCAAATTGCGCCACTGTAGCACCTAAAATACCCCTTAACTAGCAGCCTTGTATAAGCCTCTTCAAACTGCCAAAAAACCTTGACCAAGATAGCCCCAAAACCCACGTGAAAACTACCCAAAATAGTGACCAAATTCACCCCAAAAATAGTCCAAGAATTGCACCCAAGACCAACCCAAAAATAACCCTAGAGATAACCCAAAAATAAAGAGAAAACAGCAACGAAACGGAGGTAAAACAGCGACCAAACAGCGAAACAGTGAGCAAAGACATCGAACCAGTGAACCAGAAGAGTTGTAGATTATTAGCCCTTCCGACGGACTTGGAACGCGGTTCCGAAAGTCGACGTAAAACGGTTAGACCTGAGGGTATTTTTCACTTCCGTTTTCAGTTTTATTTTTATTATTTATTGAGTTTTATTTGCATGATTATTATGGATTGATGCATGATTGTGGCCCTTGATTAAAATGAAAAATGTGTCGCCTCTCGTGGTATATAGGATGGAAACCCGGACGTAAATTTCATAGCCGATTCCGAATGGACGGTAGTATGATCTGCACTCGGGATACAACTCCACGTACCACTTGAGCAAACGATGCATATTCTATTTTATGTTGTTTTGATGTGTTTATTATTCATTATTTAATTTTCGCATATTACTTGTTAGCATAATGATATGATCGAGCGCATGGGCTTAGTAAGTGTGATGAAAGGCCCTCTAATTGAAGGGGTTAAAATCCTTTACCACGATGCTTCGCCGGAAAAGCATGCGTCGCCCAGGTTTTCCTGTGTCACCACAGTCTGGCGACTCCACTGGGATAGAGAATCGGCCCCGAAATATTGTCTTGTAATGTCTGGATTTGTATTTTAATTGACCATGTCTATAGTGGGTAAAATGGGGGTTTGATCAAAGACATTTTTTAAGGCTATGTAATGATTTGGTGTCTTCCTTCATTCACTACCCTTCGAGGAAAAGCTGTGGAGGCACCTAAATAGTCACTACCCTTGGCCTGTTGTGACAGACTAATTTGGAGGACTTGTTACTTATTCCTGTCACCAAGCGATAAGAGCCTAAGAGGCTTGGGTATTTAAGAGAGTTCGCTCCACCCTCCCTCTGGGGAATCTGCAACAAGAAATCCATTTGACAGTTAGTCACACCATGACTTGTTAGCACGTACCGCGAGGTATAAAAAAGGTGCGCTTACTTGGTTGCTCGAACCCTTGAGTGGGGAGACCTATTTTGTGGCAATCCTTCGCCAGCAAGAGTCTTTGTCTATACTCTCACGAAGCCACCCATAGACCGGAGCATGTGCTTGTGGACCATTCTCATTTGGATGCAGTTGGAATTTTTATCAGAAATGTGAACTTGCTGGGCCATTTAAACTGGGGCGAGTTCGTAACCTATGACCATTAGGCCCAAAGCTTCTGAAATGTTGATGGGCCACCTTGTAGAATTACTGTTTTATGCTTGAATTATCTGTATGCTTATTTTTGGGAACATCGTCGTTTGGATCCATTTGGACCATTTGTCATGGTATATGGGCTTGTTGGGCCATTTAAACTGGGACAATAATGTATCTTATGACGATTAGGCCAAATGCCTCTAAATGGTGATGGCCCATTTTGTGCTTGTGTTCGGAACATTACCATTTGGATGTAGTTGGGCACCTTGCCATGAGATGCGAACTCGTTGGGCCATTTAAGCTGGGACGAGTTCACTCATATGACATTTAGCCCAAAATCTTCTAAAATGATAATGGGCCGATTTATTTGAGAATGTTAAATAATTTAGTATGTCCTATATGTTATATGCATCTCATGCACCTCATACATGCATACATCATGTTAACACCCTCTATGTCTCAAAAGACATAATAGATTCCCGTTGGGATAGGGAAGAGGAAGACTCACTAAAAGACGGCAACAGATATGAGTACACCAGAAAATGAGGTATCCCGTATGGATCAGTTTGAGAACAGTCTCTCGCCAAATTTACTGAACAGATATAGAATGTAAGACGTGAGGAGCCTCCAATAGGTTGGGGGATGACATCCCCGCTTTTGATGATGATATGGCTGATTATGCCCCTGGGAGAACAGTTGGGCCTCAGGCAGAATTGCAGAAACTCTATGACCAGGTAGAGTCTGTTACCCGCAAGATGAAGGGTAAGGACGAAGAGTTACTGGATTATGAGGCATTGAACTTTGAAGAACATATGTCTGCTCAGTTCAATGGGAGTGGGGATCCAAGGGTCCATCTCCGCCAGTACGTTGCAGTTATGAGTGCAGTGGGCATATCGAAGCGTCAGGTACAGAAAATGTTCGGAATGTCACTTGAGGAGGCACCCATAGTGTGGTATCACAACCTTGAGAAAAAGGTCAAAGAAGATTGGAAGAGTTGGCTGATGTTTTTCTGAAGCAATATGTCACGGACTTGGAGATTGATTTGTCACTCCGTGATTTGGAGAACACTAAGCAGCAGCCGAGGAAAGCTTCAAGGAGTATGTGAACCGATGGAGAAGTCAGTTGTTGAAAATACAGACTAGGCCCTCAGAGAAAGACCAGATCAAAATGATCATCAAGGGTTCTAAGCCCTCCATTTATGGTAAGCTGGGGAGGATGACCTCCATGATTGCGGATTTTTGACAGTTGAGAGAGACTGTTATGGATATTGAAGAAGAAGAAGCTGAGAACAGAAAGTTCTATGGTCAAAATAGGAGAACTTTTGGGGGGCCTTCTGAGACCAAGCCCCCTAGTGTCGAGGTCACTGCCATCAGAAACAGGCAATTCTCCAACCTTGGTAGACCTTTGTCGAAGGTATTTGAAAAGTTGCAAGGACAAGGACTCTTGAAACCCTTAGAAGGGAAACCACTTCCACAACCCCCACCGCCACACATAAATGTGAACCTTTATTGTCACTTCCACCAGCTACATGGCCATGACACCAACAACTGCACCCGCCTCAGTCATGAAATTCAAGATCTCATAGACTCCCATAAAATACCCGATCCAGAAAAAGAACAACCCAACACACACAGAAACCCGCTACCAAACTACCACTCTTCACCACCCCACCCACCTACATGATCAACTCTGGATTGCCCGAAACTTTTGTCCTCCAAACCCTCAACCACCAAGCTTCTTACATGGATGACAGTGAAGAACCATAAGCCAATGAAGAATGCAGTGCTGCAGATGACGGAGCTGTTCCTTCTAGTCTACTTGATCCAGTATTTTTAAATAAAGACGTTGATTTTGTTTACTTATTCGAACCTTTTTTTCTCAACGGTAATAAAGACGTTCATTTCGTTTACTTGCCTAAGCCTCTTCCTGCAACATGAGTATATTGACAAAAGCATTCAACCTTGGTACTATGAAATTCAGTGATGTTTAGAACACGTGGAATCCTCGGAATAAAGAAGCAGAAAAGATAAGATAGCCATTCAGAAATTGGGAAATGGGGACAGTGAAAATATCAGGCTTGGAAAGGAATTAGTTCACCGAGCCGATCAACATAGACAGATTGAAACAGTGGCTTGCCTAAGGAAAAGAAGACTGAGCAGTCACCAAAAGAATTGGCAGAAGACCTAACCCGATGGGATAGGAACATTCATGCATGCATACACGTAACACATTTTTCATTCTTTGTGTTTATTTTGTTTTATGTTCACAGGCATTGAAGAAGAAAAGAGAAAACGGCAAAGACAAGCCCGTCGGAAACGGTGAAAAGCACAGTATCGGATTCGGGTAATAATCCCAAGGTTGAGGCCCATTTGAGTTTTGGGTATGGCATTCTGGGGGCGAGGCCCACATCAGCATCACTCTGGGGGCGAGGCCCACATCATCATCAGAATCGGTCTTGCCAGGTATGGCACTCTGGGGGCGAAGCCCACATTAGCATCAGTAGCAGTCTTGCCGGGAATGGCACTCCAAGAATGGAAAATCAGTTCATAAATGAACAAGCCTGGAATGGCACTCCAAGAATGGAAAATCAGTTCGAGAATCAACAAGCCGGGAATGGCACTCCAAGAATGGAAACACTGTTCGGTAATGAACAAGCCGGGAATGGCACTCCAAGAATGGAAACACAGTTCAGGAATGAACGAGCCGGGAATGGCACTCCAAGAATGGAAACACTGTTCGAGAATGAACAAGCCGGGAATGGCACTCTAAGAATGGAAACACTGTTCGGGAATGAACAAGCCGGGAATGGAACTCCAAGAATGGAAACACAGTTCGAGAATGAACGAGCCGGGAATGGCACTCTAGGAATGGAAAATCAGTTCAAAAATGAACAAGCCGGGAATGGCACTCCAAGAATGGAAACACAGTTCGGGAATGAACAAGCCGGGAATGGCACTCCAAGAATGGAAAATCAGTTCGAGAATGAACAAGTCGAGAATGGCACTCCAAGAATGGAAACACAGTTCGGGAATGAACGAGCCGTGAGTGGCACTCCAAGAATGGAAACACAGTTCAGGAATGAACAAGCCGGGAATGGCACTCCAAGAATGGAAACACAGTTCGGGAATGAACAAGCCGGGAATGGCACTCCAAGAATGGAAAATCAGTTCGAGAATGAACAAGCCGAGAATGGTAATCCGAGAATGGAATGGAGTTCGAGAATGAACAAGCCGAGAATGGTAATCCAAGATGGAGTAAGGTTCGAGAATGAACAAGCCGAGAATGGTAATCCAAGAATGGAGTAGAGTTCGAGAATGAACAAATCGAGAATGGTAATCCAAGAATGGAGTAAGGAACTAGCCGAGAATGGTAATCCAAGAATGGAATAGAGTTCGAGAATGAAAAAAAACCGAGAATGGTAATCCGAGAATGGAGCAAGGTTCGGGAATGGACTGCATCACAGTAATTGTTCGGGAATGAACAAGTCAAGAATGACACTCCGAGAATGGAGTATGGTTCGGGAATGGACCACACCACAATAACGGTTCGAGAATGGACCACATGCACTGTCAATAACGGTTCACAACAAAATCAACTCAACACAACAAGCAAACCAAGTGGCAGCTGGTGAGCCAGGTAAGTAAAAATGCATTGCATAGACTTTGATAGGATTGTCACTGTCACACACTGCACAAGTCTCATCAAAGTGGGGGCGACTGTAGGCATTGCATTTCTGCATGTGAAACCCGATGATGAGCCTCATTTGGAGGCACTATCTTTTAAGTCGCGAAAATCGCGGAAAACGGACGTCGGAAGGGAAGAGTCAAGAATTGACGTTTTGTTGGATTTAGTTCGCGTGTTTGGTTTCGGGTTCGCTGTTGGACCCCCGTTTTAAAACTTAACCTTAGCCCAAGCCCATTAAATCACATCCAAAAATAATTAAAACATTTAAAATATATGTCACAAATTAAAATAATTAAAACATTTAAAACACATGTCACAAGCTTAAATTAAATACACAAATTAAATTAAAATTAAACTAAATTTAATTAAAACGAATTAAGTGGAATTAAAATAACTAAATTGAAATTAAATTAAATAACCTAAATTAAATTAATTAAATGATATACCAACTAAATAAAATATTAAAATTAAAAAATATTAATTAAGTCATCAACCAATTAAAATCAACACAATTAAATACCAATTAAATTAAATCTAAATTAAACTAATATTTAATTAAAATTAAATACCAAAATTGAATAATTCACTTCCAAATTAAAATCAAATCAAAATAAATCTAATTAAATTAAATATAATCAAAATCTAATTAAATTCCTAATTTACATAAATCATTACCAAATTTATTAAATCACTCACCAATTAAAGATAATTCCCACAAAAAAAAAATAAATATCCTTACCTAAACTAATTAAATCAAATACCACACATCCCTATTTAATTTTATTTCCTTCCTAAAACAAATTCCATGCACAATAAACCCTAATCCCCCTCTATTTAAACAACACAAAACTGAAACCATAGGACCTCTCTCCTCTCCCCTCACACGGCTAACCATACACGACAACCTCAAAAATAAAACAAAAACAAAAGCCTAAATCCTAACCACAAAGTAACACACCTTTACGTAAAGACACCTACCTCACGTCCCTTACTTCACCAAACAACACTTCCCCAGCCACTGACCATCAAGTAAATTCAGTCCTCATGCAAGCCCCCTAAACCATTATCCTTCTTCACTCACGTCATAAGCTAACACATCAACGCCTAAACACCTCTGCAAACAGGCCCTAAATTACCAAGAAAACCTAGCCACTGCCTTCAATCCACTGCCCCTACACGACCTCATTCACGCACTTACACTCCATTCGCAAGCATCCTCCTTCACGACACAAATGGTACCCACAAGAAACCCTCACAAAAGACCCTAAAAGCCATACGTCCCAAGCATACTGCCATCTCTGTGAAGCATCTCATTCAGCATGTTACTGCCCATCCATAAACACGTGAGCCATTATACCATAGGCCCCTCCTCACAAACAAATCATCACTCACGCAAGCAAACCATACACATGCAATAAACCCTAGATTATCCTCACACTACCGACACACAGCCCTCACTGACCTCACCTAAACTGTCCATTTCACACGCACACAGCCCCCACAAATCCCTTCAAATTACCGTGAATTACTAAGCCACAAATTGCCTCTTTTGACAGACTACAAAGGACACAAACGACCCTCAAACTGCGCCCTTGTAGCACCTAAAATACCCCTTAACTAGCAGCCTTGTTTAAGCCTCTTCAAACTGCCAAAAAACCGTGACCAAGATAGCCCCAAAACCCACGTGAAAACTACCCAAAACAGTGACCAAAATCACCCCAAAAACAGTCCAAGAATTGCACCCAAGACCAACCCAAAAATAACCCCAGAGATAACCCAAAAATACAGAGAAAACAGCAGTGAAACGGAGGTAAAACAGTGACCAAATAGCGAAACAGTGAGCAAAGACATCGAACCAGTGAACCGGAAGAGTTGCGGATTATTAGCCCTTCCGACGGAGTTGGAATGCGCTTCCGAAAGTCGACGTAACAAGGTTAGACCTGAGGGTATTTTTCACATTCGTTTTCAGTTTTTTTTTTATTATTTATTGAGTTTCGTTTGCATGATTATTATGGATTGATGCATGATTGTGGCCCTTGATTAAAATGAAAAATGTGTCGCCTCTCGTGGTATATAGGATGGAAACCCGGACGTAAATTTCATAGCCAATTCCGAATGGACGGTAGTATGATCTGCACTCGGGATACAACTCCACGTACCACTTGAGCAAATGATGCATATTTTATTTTATGTTGTTTTGATGTGTTTATTATTCATTATTTAATTTCTGCATATTACTTGTTAGCATAATGATATGATCGAGCGCATGGGCTTAGTAAGTGTGATGAAAGGTCCTCTAATTGAAGGGGTTAAAATCCTTTACCACGATGCTTCACCACGCCGGTCAATGTATATTCGATTGGATGTGAGATATGTTCAATCGGGTATACGAAATCCGATATTTTTACATTTACCTTTTTGTTTCATATATATGCAATGAGATAAGCACATGGGCTTAGTAAGTGCGATGAAAGGTCCTCTAATTGAAGAGGTTAAAAATCATTTACCACGATGCTTCGCCGCGCCGGACGATGTGTATTCGATTGGATGTAAGACATGTTCAATCGGGTATACGAAATCCGATATCTTTGTATTTACTTTTGTTTCATATATATATATGCATTGAGATAAGCGCATGGGCTTAGTAAGTGAAGTGAAAGGTCCTCTAATTGAAGAGGTTAAAATCCTTTACCACGATGCTTCACCCGCGCCGGGTATCTTTGTATTCACTTTTGTTTCATATGTATGCATTGTGTTGTATGCGCATGGGCTTAGTAAGTCGGATTAAAGGTCCTCCACTTAGAGGGATAAAAGCCTACGGTCTACCTTTACCGCAATACTTCACCGGGCTTTGTTATTTACTTTTCGTTATGTGTTATTTATTTATCATTCGAACATTACCATTTCATTCATGCATTTTATTTGTTGCACATTATCATACATGCATGTGCATGGGCTTAACTAGGGTGGGTTAAAGGTCCTTTAGTCGAGGGAAAATGCCTTAAGGCTACCTTACCACGATGTTTTACCGCGCTGTTTATTACGCGACTTATCGCTGTTTTGCAAAATATCATTTTATTCATGCATTTTGTTTCTGTTCATTATGCAATGGTTTGTCGTGCTTTCTTTTCCATATTATTCACTCATATGACATCTCATTGCATAATCTTGCATCACATATAACATGTTTAATTGAAAATTTGTAGTAGTTACATGAGTATAGGCACACATTGTATTTCTCTTCTTCTTGGTATTCCTTTCTTTCACTCATGTTAGCCACATTCTTTGGCATTACATCATGGCACGTTTATCTTTAATATACGGATGTATCTTTAATTGTTCCTCTTTCGCGTATTTGAATTTGCATCTTTTATCCCTTCATGTCATGTGCTTGTTTTGACTCCGTTTATTATGTGGTTATTTTGATCTTATTTCATATGCTTTTATAATGCGCTTATAACATGATGTTCGCCGTTATTTTGATTTCCTTTACATTGCATGCCAATATTGCTATGGTTGTCTTGCGTTTATGTTTTCATGAATATTGAATTCTTATGATGTAATATGTTTGCTATTGAAAAAGACTTTATCCTCATACATGTGAACTTAGGATTATGGTGCACTCTTGGAAATAAATGTTATTTAGGCTTGATTAAATTATTACACAAATCATTTCATTACAAGTGACATAAGTAAGGAACCATTCCGAACCCAACGGTTTGAGGTCTTCCCTTGCGAGGGGTGAGTGCGGCCTTAAATCTCATTTTCCTGGTTCACACCGGGTGGCGATTCCATCATTCTCCGGTTTAGTCCCCCGTGACTACTCCGTACTCCCAACCGGGCCACGAGCCCTGAACAGCATGCGTCACCCAGGTTTTCTTATGGCACCACAGACACACGGCCAAAACAAGAACCCCCCAACTACACCTCACTCTTTAACTGACAAGCCATTCAAAAAATAACAAAAAGGCCACCATTCTCTCTCTGCATAGCCACACCAAAAACAAACCCTTAGACACGTGAACAAAGCCCCTTTAACGACCCCTTCACTACACACAAAACACAGATAACAATGATCAAACCTTGAACGTACAGCTTACAAGCCACAAGCCACCAAGCTGACCGAACAACCCTCACCGATTCTCAAAATTAAATACACAAATCACAGCCCTTAAACCGAAACTACACAGTCCAAACCAGCCCAGAAACTGCCCATAAAACTGTCGAGAAAACAATGACCAGAAAGTACAACAAAAATAGCGGGCCAAACAGCGAAACAGTGAGGAAAAACATTGGATTAGTGAACCAGAAAAGTTACGGAACATCAACCCTTCCAACGGACGTCTAACGCCCTTTCGTGAGACGACAAAAGAGGTTAGACCTGATGGCACCTTTTTATTTATTATCTTTCATTTATTTTGTTTATTTTAAAAATATTATTGCATGAGAGTCGTTTGAGGCATGATGTGATTGTTGGATGAGCGGAATATGTGTTCCTTTTTATGGTATATCGGATGGAAACTCGGACGTAAATTCCGTAGCCGAATCCGAATATATGGTAGTGCGGTTTGTACTCGGGATACAACGCCACGTACCACTCAGGAGACACGTATTTCATCTCATCCAAACTTGTATTCGAGCATGATAATGTTATTTTTATGCATGATATATCCTGTAGGAGCCACCCCTTTTATGCTTTTGATAACCACATGCATATTTTATCTCATACATCTCATGCACCTCATGCATATATGCATCATGTTAACCCCTGTGTCTTAAAAGCCATCATAGATATCCTTCGGGTTATGGATAAAAGAAGACTTGTCAAGAAGAGTTTAGCAAACATGGATATCGGGAAAAGGAAACCGAGAAATAGAAAATTTTACGGCAAGGATAGAAAGACCATCGGGGGGCCTTCAGGAAAAAAAAAGAGAAAAAGAAAAAAAAAAAAGAAAAAAAAAAGAAAAAAAGAAAAAAAATTTGTTTGTTTTTAATCCTTGATAGTTAAACATAAGTCCGATGATGAAATTGATTGCTTTAGAGTGAAACTTTAGAAACGATAAACCCTTGACGTGCTTTTATTTGATTCTTTGAGTGATTGATCTATGTTAGACTCGTAAGCACTTGATTATAGTTCTTAGTGGTGAAAACCTGAGTAGTTAGCAAAGTGACTAGTTGAAGAAATTGTAGGTCGGTGAATGACTATTTACTTAGATGTCTATCTTGATTTGCTTATGTTATGATGTGTGGTATGGTTGAAAATGAAAAGAAAAGTCTCTAAAGAAAAGAATTGAACCACCTATAACCAATAAGCATGACGCTACCCATTGGCGAGTATTAGGACCACCATGAGGAGAAATGCTACCTTAAAGGGTAGGTGTGTCAACGAATGAAAAGAAAATGAAAAGAAAAAAAATTAAGAAAAAAAATGAAGTTCAAAATGAAAAGAAAAAATGAGAGACAAAGGAAAAGAAAGAAAACCATACTACATTGAGCACTGAAAAGCAACCGCAGGCATAATTGAGATATCTAGGTTGGTTTGACCCATCGATCCCGATTTTTGAAACGAAATCATTTAAGTTAGATTACTTAAGGATTAAGTTGTGAAAGGACCTTTGCACACACACACTTTGAGTCTTACTTAGATCATTTATTCAAAAACTCAGATTTGAGTTGCATTGAGTGTTTTGAATGTTCTCTGGTTTCATTACTGAGAATTCCTTGAGGACGATAATATGTATAACTATTGGGACTATTTCGTAGCATGTGATATAATATGATGATCTGGAAGGCCCACCATGTGGTTCATCTTGACCAAGTACAAACAGCGGAGAACAGAAAGCTAAATTAAGACTGGGAGTGACCAGTCTACCACCCCGTGAATAAGAAGAATAACAAGAAATTGAGCCATGAGACCAGAGAGAAGACTGAGTAATCACCTGGAGAACTAGCGGAAGACCTAACCCAGCGGAATAGGAAATTCATTCATGCATGCATGCATACACGTAACATAGTTTACATTCTTTTTTGCGTTTGTTTTGTTTTGTATTCACAGGTTTCAAAGAAGAAAAAGAGAAAGCGGCAAAGACAAGCCAACTAGAATCTGCAACATATGAGTAGTAGTTTTGGGGATGAGTCCCAGGGGCGAGGCCCATATCAGTATCAGTTCTGGGGCGAAGCCCACATCAGTGTTAGTATGGGGGTAAGGCCCACATCAGTTTCAGTTTGGGTATCAGTAGTCGTTTGGGGATGAGTCCCAGGGTTGAAGCCCGTATTATCAGCATCAGTTTCAGGAATGAATCCTAGGGTCGAGGCCTACACAGCATAGTCCTGGAATGAATCCCAGGGCCGAGGCCCACGTCTTCAGAATTTGGAATGAATCCCAGGGCTGAGGCCTACGACGTTAGAATTTGGAATGAATCCCAGGGCCGAGGCCCACGTCGTCAGAAGTTCGAATAAATCCCAGGGCCGAGGACCATGTCGTCAGAATTTGGAATGAATCCAGGGAATGAATCCCAGGGCCGAGGCCTACGTCGTCAGAATTTGGAATGAATCTAGGGAATGAATCCCAGGGCCGAGGCCCACGTCGTTAGAATTTGGAATGAATCCAGAGAATGAATCCCAAGGCCGAGGCCCATATCAGCATCGGTTTAGGGCGAGGCCCACATCATCATCAGTTTGGGGCGAGGCCCGTATTAGCATCAGTATCAGTCTTACTGGGTATGTCACTCTGAGGGCGAGGCCAACATTTTTATCAGAATCAGTCTTGCCAGGTATGACACTCTGGGGGCGAGGCCCACATCATTATCAGAATCATTTTGCCGGGTATGACACTCTGGGGGCAAGGCCCATATCTTTATCAGAATCAGTCCTGCCGGGTATGGCATTCTGGGGGCAAGGCTCACATTACATAAGATCAGTTTCTACCAAGTATGGAATTCTGGGGGCGAGGCCCACATTACATCAGTATCAGCATTGCCAGGTATGTCATTCTGAGGGCGAGGCCCGCATTACATCAGATCAGTTTCTGCCGGGTATGGCATTCTGGGGGTGAGGCCCACATTACATCAGATCAGTTTCTGCCGGGTATGGCATTCTGGGGGCGAAGCCCACATTACATCAGAACAGCATTGCCAAGTATGGCATTCCAGGGGTGAGGCCCACATTACATCAGATCAATCAAGTCCGGGAATGGACACGCCAAGAATGGCACGCCGGGAATGGCACTCCGAGAATGAAGATAAAGTCTGGGAATGGACAAGTCCGGAAATAGACACGCCGAGAATGGCATGCCATGAATGGCACTCCAAGAATGGAGATATAATCCGGGAATGGACAGTTCGGGAATGGACAGCTCGGGAATGAGCACGTCGGGAATGGCACGTCGGGAATGGCACTCCAAGAATGGAGATATAGTCCGGGAATGGACAATCAGGGAATGGACAGCTCGGGAATGAGCACGCCAGGAATGGCACACCAAGAATGGAGATATAGTCCGGGAATGGACAGCTCGGGAATGAGCACGCCGGGAATGGTATGCCGGGAATGGCACTCCAAGAATGGAGATATAGTCCGGGAATGGACAGCTCGAGAATGAGCACGCCGGGAATGGCATGCCAGGAATGGCACTCCGAGACTGGAGATCGGTTTGGGAGTGGACCAAAACACGGTGACAGTTCGAGAATGGACTTCATCACATCACATCACAGCAACACTCCAGGAATGGACATCGGTTCGAGAATGGACCATAACACGGTGACAGTTCGGGAATGGACTTCATCACATCACACACAGCAACACTCCGGGAATGGAGATCGGTTCGGGAATGGACTACAACACGGTGACAGTTCGGGAATGAACTTCATCACATCACATCACAGCAGTACTCGGGGAATGGAGGTCGGTTCGAGAATGGACCACAACACGTCAACGGTTCGGGAATGGACCAGGGGTCAAGGCACCTCAACATCACATCAACTCAACAAAGCAGGCGGACCATGTGGCAGTTGGCGAGCCAGGTAAGTAAAAATGCATTGCACGTACTTTGATAGGAATTGTCATTGTCACACACTGCACAAGTCCCATCAAAGTGGGGGCGACTGTAGGCATTGCATTTTTACATATCAGCCTGAGAATGAGTCTCGTATGGAGGCACTACCTCTTTAGTCATGAAAGTGGCGGGAAACAGACGTTGGAAGTGTAAAGTTAGAAATTAGCATTTGGTCGGATTTAACTCGCTTGTTTCGCTTCGGGTTCGCTTGTTGGACCTCTATTTTAAAACACACCAAACACATCTCACAAATTAAATAATTAAAACATTTAAAATACGTGTCACAAATTAAATTGAACTTAAATTAAATTAAATTAAATCACCTTCACAAATTAAATTAAAATCAAAATAAATCACATTCCTAAATTAATTAAATCACCTACCAATTTAAATAAATCATATCCTTAATTAAAAAGAACAAATCAAATCAATTCCCCTAATTAAAGATTTTCCCTATCACTTAATAACTAAAAGATATCCCCCTTAAACACACAAATCCTATTCCTTCTCCAAAAAGGTAAATCCCCTCCCTTTTGCTTATAAAAATAACCATTCTCCACACATTCAAACCCTGGCTGGCTCATTCTTACGAAAATACAAAAAAATAACCTTGGAGCCCACCAACTCTCATTGACGGCAATCATTCTCTCTCTAACCTCTCTATTCTCTCTTCTTTCATCTCTCTAAAAAACCCTAAAACCCTTGTCTCTTATCTCTCCACTCTCGGCAAAGCCCTCACCCAAGACCACCTTACACCAACGCCACAAACAGCCCACTGCTTCACAACACAGCCCCCTCACAGCCTTTTTAAAACAAACCCTAAACGCAAGCAATAGCAGTGTAGGACACAGAACTTGGGCGACGCATGCTGTTCTAGACTCAGGGCCTAGTTGAGAGTACGGAATAGTCCGCGGGGAACTAAACCAGAGAATAATGGAGTCGCACCCGGTGTGAACCGGGACAAAGGTTTAAGGCTGCACTCACCCCTCGCAAGGGAAGACCTCAAACCATTGGATTCGGAACGGTCCCTTGCTTATGTCAATGTGATGATATAATTTGTGCAATAAATCAACCGCATCTTCTCAATAATCATGTTCAAGGTTCACTTAGATCTAATATGCTTTTGCTAAATAAATCCTAATCTAAGTTTGCATGCTTGAAAGTAAGTCTTTAAACAACAAATACGCAATATCACACATTGAACATATTAAGCCATCAAACCAACGTAAACAAGTAATTACTTAAACATAAATATAAACTAAACTAAATATCATGCATACAAAGAACATAATCATACTTTAAAATTAAATAACAAAACTAAATTAAAGCATGCTTAAAATAATAAACGAATAACCTAAGGACTATAACATGCTCAAATACAAATTTGGATGAGACGAGATACATGTATCTTAAGTGGTACGTGGCATTATATCCCGAGTGCAGACCATACTATCGTCCATTCGGAATCGGCTATGGAATTTACATCTGGGTTTCCATCCGATATACCACAAAAGGGAACACATGTCCCGCTCATCCAACAATCAAATCATGCCTCAAACGACTCTCATGCAATAATAATTTAAAATAAATAAAATAAAACGAAAGAAGATAAGAAAAAGGGTGCCCTTAGGTCTAACCTCTTTAGTCGATTTTTGGAAGTGCGTTCCAAGTCCGTTGGAAGGGCGAATGATCCAATACCTTTTCGATTTGTTTGCTCAATGTTTTTCCTCGTTGTTTTGCTGTTCGGGCTACTGTTATCACTTCGTTTCGCTGCTGTTTTTTTTAAATGTTCTGGTCACTATTTTTGGTAATTAGAGGACTGTTTTGAGGATTATTTGGACTGGTTTGGGTCAGTTTTCGTTACTGTTTGTGGTAGGTTTTGGGGACTGATTTGGGCGTGCAGAGAGGGGGTTTATGCGGCAGTTTGTTAGGCAATTCATGGATGATTTATGCTGTGGTATACGGCAGTTTGTGTGCAAGGGTTTTGTGTGGCTGACAGTGTGGTTTTAGGGTTGTTGCTTGAGATGTAGAATAGGGATGGATGAAGGGTAGTATGTGGTCTGTGTCATGGGTTGCTTGAAGGTTATGTGAAGTGTAGTGAGTGAAGGGCAGGCTGGGGTTTGTAACTCAAATGATGAGAGAGGGATGATGATGAGTTGCTGTACGTGCAGGGCTGGTCAGGGTTATTTTCTTTTGTGTCTATCGTCAGAATGAGCCAGCCAGGGTTTATTAGTGTGGGTGAATGGTTATTTTTATAGGCCAATAGAGGGGGTTTACTTTGTTAGAGAAGGAATAGAATTTATATTTTAATTGGATATCTTTTAATTAGTGTATTACAAGGGAATGATTTCTTTAATTTGGAAAGTGATTTATTTTAATTAGGAAAGTGTTTTATGGAATTTATTTAAATTGGTAGGTGATTTAATTAAATTAGGAATGTGTTTTATTTAAATCAGGAATTTAATTTAATTAGATTTTAATTTAATTTAATTTCAAGTTTAATTTGTGAATGTGATTTAATTTAATTTTATTTAAGTTTAATTTAATTGGTTTTAATTTAATTAGTGAGATGTGTTTTAAATGTTTTAATTATTTAATTTGTGAGGTGTATTTTAATGGGCTTGGGTTAGGTAAGTGCTTTAAAACGGAGGTCCAACAAGTGAACCCGAAGCGAAACAAGCAAGTTAAATCCGACGAAATGCTAATTTCCAACTTTACCCTTCCAACGTCCGTTTCCCGCGGCTTTCACAATCAAAGAGGTAGTGTCTCCATACGAGACTCATCATCGGGACTTTTATGCAAAAATGCAGTGGCTACAGTCGCCCCCACTTTGATGGGACTTGTGCAGTGTGTGACTTTGAACAATCCTATCAAAGTTATGCAATGCATTTTTACCTACCTGGCTCGCCAGCTGCCACCTAACTTTCCTGCTGTGTTGAGTTGAGTTGATATGTTTATACCATTTCCGGTATGCTAAACCTCATTTCCGAGGTATTGCTGAAGTGATGACTGTCCATCTTCGAACTGTGCTCCATTTTCAGAGTGCCATTTTCGGCGAGATGTGATAATGATCCATTTCTGAACCGTGCTCCATTTTGTGGTCCATTCCCGAACCGATCTCCATTCCCGGGTGTGCTGCTGTGATGTGGTGTGATGAAGTCCATTCCCAAACTGTCACCGTGTTATGGTCCATTCCCGAACCGATCTCCATTCCGGGAGTGCCATTTTTGACATGTTAAACCCCATTTCCGAGGCATCACTGATGTGATGATGCTCCATTTCCGAACCGTGCTCCATTTTCGGAGTGCTATTTTCGGCGAGATGTGATAATGGTCCATTCTCGAACCGTGCTCCATTTTCGGAGTGCCATTTTCGGCGAGTGATGAGATGATTGTCCATTTCCGAACCGTGCTCCATTTTCGGAGTGCCATTTCCGGCGAGTGATGAGATGATGGTCCATTTCCGAACCGTGCCATTTTCGGAGTGCCATTTTCAGCGAGTGTTGAGATGATGGTCCATTTCCGAACCGTGCTCCATTTTCGGAGTGCCATTTCGGTGAGTGATGAGATGATGGTCCATTTCTGAACCGTGCTCCATTTTCGTAGTGCCATTTTCGATGAGTGATGAGATGATGGTCCATTTCCGAACCGTGCTCCATTTTCGGAGTGCCATTCCCGGCGTGCCATTCCCGGACTTGTCCATTCCCGGACTATATCTCCATTCTCGGAGTGCCATTCCTGGCGTGCCATTCTCGGCGTGTCCATTCCCGGACTAAACTGATCTGATGTAATACCGGCCTTGCCCCTAGAATACCAGCAAACTGATAGTGAACCAATGTGGGCCTCACCCCCAGAATGCCATACCCGACAGAAATTGATCTGATGCTAATACGGGCCTCGCCCCAAACTGATGCTGATGTGGGCCTCTCCCTAAACTGATGCTGATGTGGGCCTCGGCCCTGGGATTCATTCTCTGGATTCATTCCAAATTCTAACGATGTGGGCCTCGGCCCTGGGATTCATTCCAAATTCTGACGTGGGCCTCGGCCCTGGGATTCATTCCCTGGATTCATTCCAAATTCTGACGACGTGGGCCTCGGCCCTGGGATTCATTCCAAATTCTGACGACGTGGGCCTCGGCCCTGGGATTCATTCCCTGGATTCATTCTAAATTCTGAAGACGTGGGCCTCGACCCTGGGATTCATTCCCTGGAATCATTCCAAATTCTGACGATATGGGCCTCGGCCTTGGGATTCGTTCCCTGAATTCATTCCAAAATTCTACTGATATGGGCCTCGGCCCTGGGATTCATTCCAAATTCTGAGGGATTCATTCCTTTGATTCATTCAAAATTCTGAGGGATTCATTCCCAGGATTCATTCCATACTCTGATGATGTGGGCCTTGACCCTGAGATTCATTCCAAAACTCTGACAACGCGGGCCTCGGCCCTAGGATTCATTCCCAATGTTGCTGATAATATGGGCCTCGACCCTGGGATTCTCTCCCGATGCTGCTGATAATGTGGGCCTTGCCCCCAATCTGATACTGATGTGGGCCTCGCCCCCAAGTTGATACTGATGTGGGGTTCACCCCAAAACTGATACTGATATGGGCCTCGGCCCCAAACTGATACTGATGTGGGCCTCGGCCCCAAACTGACACTGATGTGGGCCTTGCCCTCAAGTTGACACTGATGTGGGCCTCGGCCTCAAGTTGATACTGATTTGGGCCTCGACCCTAAACCGATATGGATGTGGGCCTCGCCCCCAAGTTGATACTGACGTGGGCCTTGCCCTCAGACTGAAACTGATTCATTTTTGAAACTGATGACATTGTATTGTTGTTGTTTCTGATTGGATGGCCTTTTGCCACTTTCTTTTTTTTCTTCTTTGAAACCTGTGAATACAAAACAAAACAAGACGCAAAAAAGAATGCAAACTATGTTACGTGTATGTATGCATGCATGAATGAATTTCCTATTCTGCTGGGTTAGGTCTTCTGCCAGTTCTCCAGGTGATTGCTCAGTCTTCTCTCTAGTCTCATTACTCAATTTCTTATTTTTCTTCTTATTCACGGGGTGGTAGACTGGTCGCTCCCAGTCTTGATTTAGCTTTCTGTTCTCCGCTGTTTGCACTTGGTCAAGATGAACCACACGGCGGGGCCTTCCATATCATCATACTATATCACATGCTACAAAATAGTCCCAATAGTTATACATATTATCGTCCTCAAGGAATGCCCAGTAATGAAACCAGAGAACATTCAAAACACTCAATGCAACTCAAATCTGAGTTTTTGAATAAATGATCTATGCCAGACTTAAAGTGTGTGTGTGCAAAGGTTCTTTCACAGCTTGATCCTTAAGTAAGCTGACTCAATGATTTCATTTCAAAAATCGGGATCGATGGGTCAAAGCAATCTAAATGTCTCAAATATGTCTGCAATTGCTTTTTCATGCTCAATGTGGTATAGTTTTAACTTTATTTTCCTTTGTCTCTATTTTTTCTTTTCATTTTGAACTTCATCTTTTTCTTCTCTCTCTTTTTTTTTTTTTCTTTGACACACCTACCCTTTAAGGTAGCATTTCTCCTCATGGTGGTCCTAATACTCGCCCATGGGTAGCTTCACGCTTACCGGTTATAGGTGGTTCAATTCTTTTCTTTTGAGACTTTTCTTTCATTTTCAACCATACCACACATCATAACATAAGCAACTCAAGATAGACATCTAAGCAAATGGTCATTCACCGACCTACAATTTCTTCAACTAGTCACTTTGCTAACTACTCAGGTTTTCACTACTAAGAACCATAATCAAGTGCTTACGAGTCTAACATAGATCAATCACTCAAAGTATCAGATAAAAGCACGTCAAGAGTTTATCGTTTCTAAGGTTTCACCCTAAAGCAATCAATTTCATCATCGGACTTATGTCAAACTATCAAAGACTAAAAAAAAACACTTTTTTTCTTTTTCTTTTTCTCTTTGTTTTTCTTTCTTTGAAGGCCCCCCAATGTTCTTTCTATCCTTGCCGTAAGGTTTTCTATTTCTCGATTTTCTTTTCCTCGCTATCCATGTTTGTTAAACTCCTCTTGACACACCCCATTTTTTTTCTAACCCAACGGATATCTATAATGGCTTTTAAGACACAGAAGATTAACATGATGCATGTATGCATGAGATGCATGAGATGTGTGCGATGTATGAGATATAATGTGCATGTGGTTTTCAAAAGCATAAAGGAGAAACTTCTGTAGGATATCTAACTATGGTTTTCATGCGGGTTTACCGGAGTGCGGACAAAGGCTCTCGCTGACGAAGGATTGCCCACAACTAGGACTCCCCACTCAAGGGTTCAAGCGACCAAGTGAGCGCACCTTTTTTTATACCCTAAGGTACGTGCCAACGAGTTACGGTGTGTGACTAACTGTCGAAAAGATTTCCCATTGTAGATTCCCCAGAGGGAGGGTGGAGCGAACTCTCTTAAATACCCAAGCCTCTTAGGCTCTTATCGCTTGGTGACAGGAATAAACAACGAGTCCTCCAAACTAGTTCGTCATAATGAGCTACGAGACATGATTATCTCGGTGCCTTCACAGCTTTTCCTCGTAGAAAGGTAGTAAATGAAGAAAGACACCAACCATCACCGACCCTAAACAATGCATTTGGTTAAACTCCCTTAACCCACTATAGACACGGTTAATTAAAGCACAAATCATACACATTACAAGACATTATTTCGGGGCCAATTCACTATCCCTAGTGGAGTCGCCAGACTGTAGGACATAGAACTTGGGCGACGCATGCTATTCTAGACGCAGGGCCTAGTTGAGAGTACGGAATAGTCCGCGGGGAACTAAACCGGAGAATAATGGAGTCGCCACCCGGTGTGAACCGGGACAAAGGTTTAAGGCCGCACTCACCCCTCGCAAGGGAAGACCTCAAACCATTGGGTTCGGAACGGTCCCTTACTTATGTCATTGTGATGATATAATTTATGGAATAAATCAACCGCATCTTCTCAATAATCATGTTCAAGGTTCACTTAGATCTAATATGCTTTTGCTAAATAAATCCTAATCTAAGTTTGCATGCTTGAAAGTAAGTCTTTAAACAACAAACACGCAATATCACACATTGAACATATTAAGCCATCAAACCAACGTAAATAAGTAATTACTTAAACATAAATATAAACTAAACTAAATATCATGCATACAAAGAACATAATCATACTTTAAAATTAAATAACAAAACTAAATTAAAGCATGCTTAAAATAATAAACGAATAACCTAAGGACTATAACATGCTCAAATACAAATTTGGATGAGACGAGATACATGTATCTTAAGTGGTACGTGGCATTGTATCCCGAGTGCAGACCATACTACCGTCCATTCGGAATCGGCTATGGAATTTACGTCCGGGTTTCCATCCGATATACCACAAAGGGGAACACATGTCCCGCTCATCCAACAATCAAATCATGCCTCAAACGACTCTCATGCAACAATATTTTAAAATAAATAAAATAAAACGAAAGAAGATAAGAAAAAGGGTTCCCTCAGGTCTAACCTCTTTAGTCGATTTTTGGAAGTGCGTTCCAAGTCCGTTGGAAGGGCGAATGATCCAATACCTTTCCGATTTGTTTGCTCAATGTTTTTCCTCGTTGTTTTGCTGTTCGGGCTGCTGTTTTCACTTCGTTTCGCTGCTGTTTTTCTTGTATTTTCTGGTCACTATTTTGGTAATTAGAGGACTGTTTTGAGGATTATTTGGACTGGTTTGGGTAAGTTTTTGTTACTGTTTGTGGCAGGTTTTGGGGACTGATTTGGGCGTGTAGAGAGGGGTTTTATGCGGCAGTTTGTGAGGCAATTCAGGGATGATTTATGGTGTGGTATACGACAGTTTATGTGCAAGGGTTTTGCGTGGCTGACAGTGTGGTTTTAGGGTTGTTGCTTGAGACGTAGAATAGGGATGGATGAAGGGTAGTATGTGGTCTGTGTCATGGGTTGCTTGAAGGTTATGTGAAGTGTAGTGAGTGAAGGGCGGGCTGGGGTTTGTAACTCAAATGATGAGAGAGGGATGATGATGAGTGGCGGTACGTGTAGGGCTGGTTAGTGTGTCGGTGTTGTTTATTCATCTACAGTCAGTGGCTTGTCACGTGAAACATGTGAAGGTTTGCATGTTAGTGGCTGCTACGATTGAGGACAATATGAGGATTACTAGGTTGTTTATCCACGCCTGACGAGAGACATAGCTGAGAGTGAAGGAGTGTGTTTGGTGAAGGCAAATGGGCAATGGCTTGGATTGATTGCTTTGTTGCAGTGGCGTAAACAAGGCTAGGGTTGGGTGTGAGGAGTGAGAGATAAAGATCGTGAGCCCCAGGGTTTATTTTCGTGGCTGCTGCCGAGAGAGAGAATAATGGTTTGCCGTGAAAGAGAGAGGAAGGCTACCGTGAAGGGTTTGTGGCAGGCTGTGAGATATGGTACTCAACATGTCTAGGGTTTCATGGCTGCGAGATTGATGAGTGCAGGCGTGAAGGGTTAGTGGTGTGTTAAAGGCTCGTTAGTGGAGCAGGCTTGTTAGAGGTGGCTTCAACATGAGTGGAAGGTGAGGTCAGTTGGCTGAGTGCATTTTTTAGGGGCTGCTTCTTGGGTGCGTGTGATTGAGAGAAGGGGCAAGCTAGGGTGCAATTTGTCGAGAAGGCTTTATGGAGGCTTTGGGTTGATGCACTTGTGGCGAGGGAAGTTAGCTTTGTTAGGGGGCTGCTCGGCAAGTGGCGTTGATGGGGTTGTGATTAGCGTAAGGCTAAGGGGAACGTTAGTGCATGGCGCAGATCTGATTGTGTTGAGGCTGATGAGGGTTTCGTGATTTCGTTAGAATGAGTCGAGAAGGCTGGGTTTTTGTATTAGGGTTTGTTGCGGTTACGTGAGGAGAAGAGAGAGAGCCGAGGGTTATTTTGTTTTGTGTCTTTCGTCAGAATGAGCCAGCCAGGGTTTATTAGTGTGGGTGAATGGTTATTTTTATAGGCCAATGGAGGGGGTTTACTTTGTTGGAGAATGAATAGAATTTATATTTTAATTGGATATCTTTTAATTAGTGTATTTCAAGGGAATGATTTCTTTAATTTGGAAAGTGATTTATTTTAATTAGGAAAGTGTTTTATGGAATTTATTTAAATTGGTAGGTGATTTAATTAAATTAGGAATGTGTTTTATTTAAATCAGGAATTTAATTTAATTAGATTTTAATTTAATTTAATTTCAAGTTTAATTTGTGAATGTGATTTAATTTAATTTTATTTATGTTTAATTTAATTGGTTTTAATTTAATTAGTGAGATGTGTTTCAAATGTTTTAATTATTTAATTTGTGAGGTGTATTTTAATGGGCTTGGGTTAGGTAAGTGCTTTAAAACGGAGGTCCAACAAGTGAACCCGAAGCGAAAAAAGCGAGTTAATTCCGACGAAATGCTAATTTCCAACTTTACCCTTCCAACGTCCGTTTCCCGCGGCTTTCACAATCAAAGAGGTAGTGTCTCCATACGAGACTCATCATCGGGACTTTTATGCAAAAATACAGTGCCTACAAGCAGTCCCCCTGATCAGCCTTCATTCGGCTCCACCCCTCTGCAAACTACACGCCCTTTGCCTCTCTTCACGCAATAGCAGCCAACTGCCAAGCCCATTGCCGAGCCAACCAACTCTCACCACACTCATGTTGCTCCTTAAACACCCCCTCTTTCTGATTCAACGCATTGCCCCTTTACCCACTCACTGCCTTCAAAAAACCCTAATGTCTTCACGTGAACTGCATGCTATTGCGCCTAACCACTAAGCCACCTGCCCATTGCACCCAGCACGCCCTTCAATGCACCAATGGAACCCTTCATGTAATAAACAAAGAGACACACGGCCAAAAATAAGAACCCTCAAACTACACCTCACTCTTTAACCGACAAGCCATTCACAAAATAACAAAAAGGCCACCATTCTCTCTCTGCATAGCCACACCAAAAACAAACCCTTAGACACGTGAACAAAGCCCTTTTAACGACCCATTCACTACACACAAAACGCAGATAACAATGATCAAACCTTGAACGCACAGCTCACAAGCCACAAGCCACCAAGCTGACCGAACAACCCTCACCAATTCTCAAAATTAAATACACAAATCACAGCCCTTAAACCTAAACTACACAGTCCAAACCAGCCCAGAAACTGCACATAAACTGCCCAGAAAACTATCCAGAAAACAATAACCAGAAAGTACAACAAAAATAACGGCCCAAACAGCGAAACAGTGAGGAAAAACATTGGATTAGTGAACCAGAAAAGTTACGGAACATCAACCCTTCCAACGGACGTGTAACGCCCTTTCGTGAGACGACAAAAGAAGTTAGACCTGGTGGCACCTTTTTATTTATTATCTTTCATTTATTTTGTTTATTTTAAAAATATTATTACATGGAGTCATTTGAGGCATGATGTGATTGTTGGATGAACGGAATATGTGTTCCCTTTTGTGGTATATCGGATGGAAACTCGGACGTAAATTCCGTAGCCGAATCCGAATGGACGGTAGTGCGATTTGTACTCGGGATACAACGCCACGTACCACTTAGGAGACACGTATTTCATCTCATCCAAACTTGTATTCGAGCATGATATAGTTAGTAGTTTATTATTTATTTTCAAAGCATGATAATGTTATTTTTATGCATGATATTTTGTTTAGTTTACGTTTATGTTTGAATAGTTATTTGTTTATTTTGGTTTAATGGCTCAATGTGCTCATTGTGTGATATTGCGTGTTTTCCGTTTAAAGACTTATTTTTGAGCATGCAAACTTAGATTAGGAATTCTTTTGACAAATGCATATTAGATCTAAGTTACCTTTGAGTATATACATTGCCTATATTCGGTTAGTTCATTGCACAAATCATATCATCACAAGTGGCATAAGTAAGGGACCATTCCGAACCCAATGGTTTGAGGTCTTCCCTTGCGAGGGGTGAGTGCGGCCTTAAACTATTTTCCCGGTTCACACCGGGTGGCGACTCCATTATTCTCCGGTTTAGTCCCCCGTGGGCTACTCCGTACTCCCACTAGGCCGCGAGCCTAGAACAGCATGCGTCGTCCAAGTTCTGTGTTCTACACTTTGATTAATATTTAATTATGATATTGCATTTTATTTCATTAAAATAAATTTACTATTCACATTTTTTGTAGATGCATAAACTTTAAATGCAATTTCACAATTCAAATCTTAACCAAATCATGCAAAACTTGTGCATAATATTAGGTTCAGGGTGTTAGCTTTCCAACGAGCTTCTAAACACCCAATTTTGAGTTCAAATGAGGGAGAACTAATGAAAACAAAAACGGCCCGCTGATACCACTGTTGGGAAGCGGCCACTAGTGCGCAGTGGGAAAATAAAATTATTATGCCACTTTCCCTTTGCCCAAGACCCATTTGTTTTGATTATTCTACAAGCCTAGGCATGTTACTATATATTCTAAGCATAAAACTTATAAAACATGCAAATAACATAAACCTAAACATGCTAACTTATCATAAGAACTCTAATTAAAATAAAGAAAGAAAAAGACTTACTTGAACCGAAGACTCCTTCAGTCCTCCCTCCAATCTACAATCTTTTCTCGAACTCAGCAAGCTCTTCCACGTTACAACAAGCCACCCAAGTGTGTGGACTCCAAAGATGCACACACCAAAGCCAAAACTCAACGGCAAGACTACGCCTTGAGTGCACGGGCATTTTGCCCTTGGTGCTAGCCTAGGTAAATACCTCAAAACTTTTAACTCGAGGTTCCTCTAGTCAATTAGACTTAAGGGTCCTCAAAATCAGTGACTTACTCTTAAACTTTAGAGTTGCTCACTTATGTAAACCCAAGATATGAAAGGTTTGGTGCAAAAATTCGTGAAGAATTCTTTGGGTTTATATAGTGCTCCAAAGACAATAAAATTAATTAAGAATCCGATGTGGGATAAAAGCCAATTTAATCTTAGCCATTGGATCTTAATTTAGTGGTTTAATGAGATTATAAAACCCTAATAAGAGTTTAGGCCGAATTGAAATTCAAAACAAATAACAAAAATAATAAAAAAAATTTAATATTTACACGGTACTATTCACACATTACTATTTATATGAATATTATTTTTTTAGATCTATTTATTCCAATTCCCAAAGTGCCTCTATCGTCATTCACCAATCCCTAAGCCACTATGGAACCTCATAAATGATCTGTTCAATAATTAAACACATTGAACCATTTATGAACAATTCCTACAACAATCATATATGCTGTTAAATATGTAATGTGCACTGATAACCATTGATTTCAACTTTGCTGTGTGTGACCTTTTGGGTTCCCCTCAAGTTGGACATGAAATAAATCGTGATAATTTAATAGAACATAAATTATCCTACGATCAGATGGTCGTTTGATTCCAATGACTAAGGTTGACTTCTAGCAATATGCCAAGGCCCCCAAATAAGAAGGAAAGATATATATATTCATTCTGTATGCGATTTATATATGATACGGTCTCTCGCCTCAATGTATCCCCACCTATTGACCTAGGGTACGGAAAATGTCTATCCATATGGTCAAAGGTATGATGTTGATAGTGTCATGAATCATGCTAATCCATGAATCTCACATGATTCTTTCGTTGTGGCCACAGTCTCAAGCACTGATTACACATATCAACCCGCGAACTGGAATACTTCTCTTATAAGAAAATATTATCCGAAAGAGTGGCGATTCTCTGTTGTATCTTTACAAACTTCATGTGTTTCAACAAATGACCCAATCATACCCTTATGACCGGATCTTTTGAACCGAGGAAGGAGAATGTCAAATTTATTTGATCCGCACGTAAGATTGTAAAGTCCTCAAGTATAAGGACTAGTCATATAATCAATACATGAAAGTTCTCAGAGACACATGGGATAAACACTCCATATGAAAACTTTCGGTGGTCAGTTCAATGGACACGAGCAACTCATGCATCCATGTGATACACCAAGCGGACGGATCTCCGCTAGTAGCCTGTGAGATCGGCTACCCCACTTAAGGGCGAATCATATCATCATGCTAGTCTCTCCGCTTTGTGAACGTCCAGATTATTCATAAAACTATAAGTAGGAATTTTTAAGAGTAGTGATTCTCATAAGGTGTGGAAGTCATCATCTTATTACTCAAAGGGCTTTATTATAGTGTTGATGATTCTGTTAGGTTTCTACTATAGTCCCAAGATCAATTCAAGTAATGATACATGTGTGAATACTCAAAGAGGAATGGCGGAATCATACTTACAATGATTGGATTTTACGATGCGAGGAACAAAAAAAATTCTTCAAGCTTTTCCTTCAAGGTTCGGCCAAGCTCCTTCTTTGTGCTCCATGTTTGTCTTCAAGCTCCAAGCTTCATGTGAGGATTCCATGCTCAAGGGAAAGGTTTCCCAATCACCTTTGTATATCCTTTAAAGTGTGCTAGTACATTGAAAACTTGCCACAAATTTTCTAATTCTCTCCTGGACTTTCGGCCATGAAGAAAATTGGAGCATGAGAGAAAAATGTGTAGGAAACGCCTTCCCCCGCGCAGCGGAAGCGATAAGGCTCAGGAACCGAACTTGAAAATTTTGTTTGCTCTTCCCTTTGCTTGGCTGAACCACAGCAGTGGATTCACTGATGTTTTGGACAAAATCTCAGCTCCGAAATAGTCCCGAAACAGTCCCCGAACAGTTCTTAAACTACAGTGAAATAATGGACTGTTTTGGACACGTTATTGGCATCTGATTTATGCCACTCACTGCTCAATTTCAGATCTGATTTTTCTCCCAAAAATAATCCTAACACATCCCTAAAATTATCCCAAAGTGTTTCCCAAAATCCAGAATGAAAACCAAACAAAACGGAGCTCCCTGAGAACTTGTATCTGCTCAAATTACAGGGATTCCAGGGGCTGGTTGCCGTGACTTGTGTTAAGTATTTGGGGATGTTTTTCAACGTCACGAGGTCTTCCAAACTATGTCTCGACACTAACGAAGGGTAGTGTGGGCTACACTCACAAATTAATCTCTAAACGGTTTAGAGAATAATCACACACACCAAAAGAATTCTCAACTCTTGAGAGCTTGGAGAAGGAGATGGAGGCTAGGGTTTTTGATTTATTGGATCTGAAAAATTAAATCATAATTTTTCTTTTATACTTATTGTTAATTTGTTTCATTAAACAAATCAACCACTAGTCTCCCAATATAGTCAAATTTCGGCCAAGGGTGGGGTAGGATTCCTTGTTTGATTTTACTTCCAAAATAAACAAATCCTACTCCCTTTAGGACTCCAAATTTTCGGCCAAGGGGGATTTAATTTGGATTTGATTTTATTTCCAAAACAAACAAATCCTATCCCTAATATGACTCCAAAAATTCGGCCAAGGTAGGGGACAATTAGGATTTGATTTTGTTTCCAAAACAAACAAATCTTATTCCTTATCCAATAAGGAATCCTACCTTGGTAATAATCCTTAGCCTTATTAAATTATATCATATATAATTTAATGTTCTAATTTAATAATTATCATATATAATTATTAATACTTTATATTAACTTTTGATATAAAGTCTCATGTGTGATATAATTATTATTAATCATATTAACAATTTTTATTCCTTTTGTGAGTATATAATTGGACCATCCAATTATATTAGCTCCGCTATAGTAAATCGAGCTAGCATGGGGACCAAGTGGACCTACGGTTCCGAGCTCCAATAATCTCGAAATATTAATTAAGCTCTTAATTAATTATTTCGAATTATTAACTCCGAGTTATTCCACTAAAAACCCGAAGTTGCACTCTCGTTGCCGTAGATGAAATATTACGCCGAACCAAGTCGGTGTCCACCGATATAGTCATTGCATACGAATTGATCCTTCACGAATATCTCGTAATTAGAGCCGGGTCATAATGTCCGTTATACCCCTCTAATTATTTTTATCTTAAGTACCATTGATTCTCTAATGAACGATTCATTCATAACTGTTATGAATATTAGTCTTTCTATTCGTAATAGAAAGATCGAGCGCTCTAATCGTTCAAGTACCGAATCAACCCTTAAGAGAGATGTTCATCTACTTCTCGCAAGAATGAGTGAATTCCATGTCTATGTAAAACGTTCCCAGCTACATAACAGACTATGCCCCCAAAGTACGTAGTTATTGGTTGGGATTGCTGCACCAACCTCACCTTTGTAAATCAAAGGACATGTCCCGCCATGCAGGAGTTCGTAGTACACTCAGGATTAATATCAACCCATATATGACCATCAAGTAGATTGAAATGACTTTCTTTGTTTAACGGATGTTATAAGAATGTTATTTCTATTTGGGTCCAGTCCTATATGATCACATCATATAAGGTGCCTCCATTCTCATGTCTTTATATGGACGATCCGAATTAAGATCGCCATCCAAATATAGAATGGACCGCAGCTATAGATAAACCATAAACAAAGTACCGGTTTGTTTGCTCTCTATGGACTATTTAAGATTACTAACTTCAGACTTAAATCCTCTGGTGCATGACACTCATGCACCAAGTCTTGAAGGTACATAAGAAATCTATAGTATTTATAAAGATATATAATATGCGAAAATTAAAACAAACAATTTGATGAATGATTTATGCATCATTTTATTGCAATGCAAAAGAAACCTTTTACATCTCATGTAGCTCTTGGGCATACATCCCAACAATCTCCCACTTGCACTAGAGCAAATGGGACATGTCTCGCAAACCTAGACCATCTAGGTGGCCATCAAACACTTTAGCCGGTAAGGTCTTTGTAAACGGATCAGCAAGGTTCTCTGCGGATGCAATCTTTGTGACGGTAACGTCGCCTCTCAGCACTATCTCCCTGATGAGATGATATTTCCTCTCTATACGTTTTCCCCTCTTATGGCTTCTTGGTTCTTTGGAGTTTGCCACCGCTCCACTATTATCACAATAGAGGGTGAGTGGTTTATCCATATCTGGAACAACTTCCAGATCTCCCAAGAATTTACGGAGCCAGACTGCTTCTTTAGCTGCTTCACAAGCCGCTACATATTCAGCCTCCATGGTGGAGTCGGCAATGCAAGATTGCTTTATACTCCGCCAAACAATAGCCCCACCACCTAGGATGAACACTGATCCAGATGTTGATTTCCTTGAATCGACATCTGTCTGAAAATCAAAATCTGTATATCCTCTTAGGATCATATCCTCTCCAGAATACACTAGCATATAATCTCTCGATCTCTTTAGATATTTGAGAATGTGTTTCAAAGCCACCCAGTGATCTAATCCCGGATTTGACTGAAACCTACTGACTACTCCAACTGTAAAGCAGATGTCCGGTCTCGTGCATAACATGGCATACATTAGACTACCAACTACTGAGGCGTATGGGATATATCTTATTTCCTCAACGCTTTGAGGTGTCTTAGGAGACTGTTCATTCGACAAATGAATTCCATGCCGATAAGGCAGATTGCCTTTCTTGGAATTCTGCATCTCGAATCGCACAAGAATCTTGTCGATGTAGGATGCCTGAGACATAGCTAACAGTCGTTTCTTGTGATCTCGAAGTATCTAGATCCCAAGAACATAACTTGCATTTCCCAAATCTTTCATTTGGAATTGCTTAGCTAGCCAGGTTTTTACGTCTGATAATATTCTTACATCATTCCCAATGAGTAAGATGTCATCAACGTATAAGACAAGAAAAACCACCCTTCCGTCAATGACGCGTTTGTATACACGAGGCTCATCAATATTTTGCTCAAAATTATAAGACTTGATCGTTGTAGCAAATCTTATATTCCAAGATCGAGATGTCTGCTTGAGTCCATAAATGGACCTTTGCAGTTTGCAAACTTTTTGATCTTGGCCTTGGGCGGTGAACCCTTTTGGTTGTATCATATAGATACTTTCATCAAGATTGCCATTCAAGAATGCAGTCTTGACGTCCATCAGGTTAGTCTACAAGTTCCCAGACTGAGATGGAGTACATCGACTCCATCTCCAGGTTCATGGCTTTGAGCCATTCTTCTTTGTCAGGATCATCCATTGCACTACTGTAGGTCAATGGATCATCTACACCATCGCTGGAGGCGACAACTTGTGCCTCTCCAACCCCTAAGTAGCGATCAGGTTGTCGTACAACCCTCCCACTACGTCTGGGTGGTAGATCATTCTAGCTTGGAAGTATCTAACTATCAGATGTCGAAAGTGCTATGTATTTGTCAACTTTCGTTGACGATGGCGCGCTGGTCGAACCAGTAAGTAACTCCTCGAGTAACATTTTACTACGAGGTTTGAACTCCCTCATGTAGTCCTCCTCTAGAAATGTAGTATTTATTGATACAAATACTTTGCTTTCATTGGGACTGTAGAATAATCCTCCCATAGTCTCCTTGGGGTAGCCTACAAATAGGCACACCTGAGAACATGGTTCCAGCTTTGTAGTCTTATTCTTCAGCACATGTGCTGGACACCCCCATATGCAGAAATGTCGTACACTAGCTTTACGACCATTCCATAACTCTAAGGGAGTCTTAGGAACAGACTTAGATGGAACTACATTAAGGATATACATTGCGGTTTGCAGTGCATATCCCCAGAATGAACTAGGTAGTGAGCTATAACTAAATATAGATCTCATCATGTCTAGTAGGGTTCGATTTCTCTTTTCTGCAACACCATTTTGTTGTGGTGTTCCAGGTACTGTAAGCTAGGATACTATCTCGTGCTCAATTAAGAATTCCTCGAAGTCTCTGTCGAGGTATTCCCCTCCACGATCCGATCGTAGAGTTTTGATTGTCTTACCTAGATTTGTGATGCATTAGGTAGACATACCCATATCTTGAATAATCGTCAAAGAATGTGACGAAGTATTCATAACCACCTCGGGCTTTTACACTCATCGGTCTGCAAATGTCCAAATGTATTAGCTCTAGTGGTTGACTGGTTCTTATACCTTTTCCAGTAAAAGGTCTCTTGGTCATTTTTCCTTCTAAACAGGATTCACAAACTGGTAAAGTCTCGAGCTTTAACTGTTTAAGGCTCTGTCCTTTATCAATCTATTTATTCGGTCAAGGTTGATGTGACCAAGTCTAAGATGCCATAGATATGTGTCATCATGAGAAATCTTTTGCTGTTTCATTTTTGGTTTTTCAACCTTAAACATTTCAGTTTTGAGCAGTGACTTATGCGTTAACGGTCTTAACACATACAAGTTATTTTCTGAGTTTCATGTACATATAGTCAATCCATTTCTACAATAATAACTGAATTGCTATTAAAAGAAATAGAATAACCATCATCCATAAGTCTAGAAACAGAAATAGATTCCTTCCTGCGAAACCAGGAATGAATAACACATCGTTCAAATTTAAATAACTATTATTAATAAAACTTAAACTAGAAACTCCCACTGCTCTTGCTGAAACGGCATCCCCTTCCCTGACTCTCATGGTGTAGTCACCTTCAGCAAGGTCCCTCCTTGAATCAAGTAGCTGTAAAGAAGAACAAACATAGTTAGTGGCCCCGGAATCAATAATCCAAGCGAATTTGTCATCCTCCACCAATAGAGATTCAATAACGAGTAAATCATATTTATCTGTTTCCTTTTTCTCCTTTAGCTCAGCAAGGTATTTAGGACAAATCCTTTTCCAATGCCCATTCTTGTCGCAGTGGAAACATTTTCCCTTGGGCTTGGAAAACTTGGAGCTTTTCTTTCTTGTTCTTCTTTTTCATGGCTTTACCTTTAGCCTTTCCAGTGCCTTTCTTCTTCTTCTTTACAGATTTAGAAGATTCGGCAACATTTGCCTCTGCACTGGATTTACGAGGATCCACCAACATGGACTCGTAATGGGTGAGCTCATTTAGCAGTTGGGTCAAAGTAAAAGTCAATTGCTCATAACATAGTTGCTCTTAAACTGCAGAAACTCTTCAGAAGAGTTTCCATGATCATTGTCACCTGGCTACGCTCGTCAATACGAGCTCCATGGGTTTCAGCAGTATTGATATAAGTCATCATCCTTAAGAGATGCTCTCGGACTGATGTCCCTTTCTTCATCCTACCAGTCATCGCTGAGACCATGGCCTCATGGCGTTGACGCTCCGAAGGCTGCCCAAACATGCCCTGTAATGACTCCATCATCTGAGATGCTAGAGCCATAGGTTCGTGTTTTGCAGCATGAACCTCAGACATCCCTGCTAGCAAGTAGCAACGGGCTTTCTCATTTGCTGTGACCCATTTCTGATAGGTATCGCGCACAGCTTGGCCAGTATTTCTGGCCGGCTCATAAGGACGTTCCTCCGTCAGGATAAACTTTAGGTCTTCACAGACCAGGATAGGGATCATGTTACTTTTCCATTTTACATAATTTTCTCCGGTCAACTTATCATTTGAGAGAATGGAAATAATTGGAGAAACCATGGCTGAAAATAAAATAAACATGTATTTAACATTCATTCATCGCATATTTAAATCATCAAAGAATTTTGGCATAAAATTAAACATGATGCATGAACCATGAATAATGAATAATGAATAAGAAACCTAAAAGAATTACTATGCCACGGAGATCTATCATCCCACAAGTAAGTGCCGCCGTAGGGTAGGTCAAGTACTCGCATGATAGATTGAGACAATCTCAGCTGTTTTAATATATGCGGGAATAACTCTTATTCCTATATTAAACAACTATCGTTTTATTTGATCACGGAATTTCATTAACAGTTAATTATTCCTTTGTTAGTGTAACCCGCCGTTTCAGGATTCTTTGACTTAACGAGTGAAGTGCCGCCGTAGGGTAGGACAGTTCACAATATACATCAAGAATCTCTATCCTTTCGGAACCCAAACTTGATATTGACCCAAAATGGACACCATCCGTAGGGGGACGAAAACAAAGCTGTCTCAAGGCGCCTTTTGAATCTCACGTTTTTGGACTAACAACGGAGATCGCGGGATGTACTGTCGTATATCCCTCTCTCACTCACTATTTTAAACTTAAGGTTTCTATCTAAAATATCTAATATTTTATCCTAACTAGTGTGGATAAACTTATGGCGGCTAAAGCATAATTTATTTACCCTAGTTTGTCATAAGTGAGCTAATCAATTTTAACTATTAAAATGTGTACTAATATCCTATTAGTCTCTACTAATAATTATACTCTATTAAACTATTTAATTAGAGTGGCATAAGTGAGCTACAATATTTTAACTCTTAAAATACTAAGCACTTAAAGGTCTAAAACCATAGAATTCTAAAAGGTCAAAATTTTAATTAAACATTTTAATAAATCTTAATGCGTCATAAAATCCAATGGTACGTGGAATTGTTTCCCGAGTGCAGACCACATTTCTGACCATACGGAATCGGCTATGGAATTTATATACGGGTTTTTCCACTCTATATACCAATGGAATTTATTATGCACCAATTAAGTCCAATATATTAGAATTCAAGTTTTAGACACTTAATCCCATTAATCTAATTAATGATTTTAATGCATATCATTTTCTAACTTAAACATTTTAAATTACATAAAATCATAATTTTATGTCTATAATGATAATGCATCTATGACATGTTATGGCAAGTAAAATGCATGAGTGGGCACCCTAGGCTATATGACATGTTATTCAAACAATTCGAAATAAACTTATAACATAATAAAATTATTTTGCATTGACCGGGCTCTTTTTTTTCTATACTAATCTAATTAGTACATAAGATTTACCAAGGCATTCTTTGGCCTTCAAATCCCGCTTCAAAGTGGTATTGGCTCCATTCGCGACTTCGGTGCTCCATATTACAAAGAATTGAAATTTTACATTGAAATCAAAATTACAATGATTATAAACAATGGCCTTATGTCCTTACAACCCAAAATCAAAACCAACTACAAAAATAAGAGCCATAAAAATTTACGACCAATGCAAAATCCATTCATCACATGAAATATAAAAACCATTCATCACATAAACTTAATAATGTGCCCACTCATCTAACATGCATATAATATTTATAACTCATATAACATGTTAAAACAGAAACTTAAATAATAAAGTGAAGGGTTAAGAGCACTTTTCAACCTCGCTCTGGATGCCAATTGTAGGGAACGCCTTCCCCCGCGCAGCGGAAGCGGTGAGGCTCAGGAACCGAACTTGAAAAATATTTCTGCTCTTCCCTTTGCTTGGCCGAACCACAACAGTGGATTCACTGATGTTTTGGACAAAATCTCAGCTCCGGAATAGCCCCGAAACAGTCCCCGAACAGCCCTTGAACTGCAGTGAAATAACGGACTATTTTGGACACGTTATGGGCGCGAACTGCACCCAGTTCCAGGTCTGATTTGCGCCACTCACTGCTCAATTTCAGATCTGATTTTTCTCCCAAAAACAATCCAACACAGCCCTAAAATTATCCCAAAGTGTTTCCCAAAATCCCGAATGAAAACCAAACAAAACGGAGCTCTCGGAGACCTATATCTGCTCAAATATCAGGGATTCCATGGGCTGGTTGCCGTGACTTGTGTAAAGTATTTGGGGACATTTTTCAACGTCACGAGGTCTTTCGAACTAAGTCTCGGCACTAACGAAGGGTAGTGTGGGCTACACTCACAAATTAAACTCTAAACGGTTTAGAGAATAATCACACACACCAAAAAAATTCTCAACTCTTGAGAGCTTGGAGAATGAGGTGGAGGCTAGGGTTTTTGATTTCTTAGATTTGAAAAATTAAATCATAATTTTTCTTTTATATATATTGTTAATTTGTTTCATTAAACAAATCAACCACTAGTCTCCCAATATAGTCAAATTTCGGCCAAGGGTGGGGTAGGATTCTTTGTTTGATTTTGCTTCCAAAATAAACAAATCCTACTCCCTTTAGGACTCCAAATTTTCGGCCAAGGGGGATTTAATTTGATTTGATTTTGTTTCCAAAACAAACAAATCATATCCCTAATATGACTCCAAAAATTCGGCCAAGGTAGGGGACAATTAGGATTTGATTTTGTTTCCAAAACAAACAAATCTTATTCCTTATCCAATAAGGAATCGTACCTTGGTAATACCCTTAGCCTTATTAAATTATATCATATATAATTTAATGTTCTAATTTAATAATTATCATATATAATTATTAATACTTTATATTAACTTTTAATATAAAGTCTCATGTGTGATATAATTATTATTAATCATATTATAATACTTATTCCTTTTGTGTATATAATTGGACCATCCAATTATATTAGCTCCGCTATAGTAAATCGAGCTAGCACGGGGACCAAGTGGACCTACGGTTCTGAGCTCCAATAATCTCGTAATATTAATTAAGCTCTTAATTAATTATTTCGAATTATTAACTCTGGGTTATTCCACTAAAAACCTGAAGTTGCACTCTTGTTGCCGTAGATGAAATATTAAGCCGAACCAAGTCGGTGTCCACCGATATAGTCATTGCATACGAATTGATCCTTCACGAATATCTCATAATTAGAGCCGGGTCACAATGTCCGTTATACCCCTCTAATTATTTTTATCTTAAGTACCATTGATTCTCTAATGAACGATTCATTCATAACTGAATATTAGTCTTTCTATTCGTAATAGAAAGATCGAGCGCTCTAATCGTTCAAGTACCGAATCAACCCTTAAGAGAGATATTCATTTACTTCTCTCAAGAATGAGTGAATTCCATATCTATGTAAAAGTTCCCAGCTACATAACAGACTATACCCCCAAAGTACGTAGTTATTGGTTGGGATAGCTCCACCAACCTCACCTTTGTAAATTAAAGGACATGTCCCGCCATGCAGGAGTTCGTAGTACACTCAGGAATAATATCAACCCATATATGACCATCAAGTAGATTGAAATGACTTTCTTTGTTTAACGGATGTTATAAGAATGTCATTTCTATCTGGGTCCAGTCCTATATGATCACATCATATAAGGTGCCTCCATTCTCATGTCTCTATATGGATGATCCGGATTAAGATCGTCATCCAAATATAGAATGGACGGCAGCTATAGATAAACCACAAATAAAGTACCGATTTGTTTGCTCTCTATGGACTATGTAATATTACTAACTTCAGACATAAATCCTCTGTTGTATGACACTCATGCACCAAGTCTTGAAGGTATATAAGTAATCTATGGTATTTATAAAGATATATAATATTAGAAAATTAAAACAAACAATTTGATGAATGAATAATGCATCATTTTATTTCTATGTAACAGAAACCGTTTACATCTAATGTAGCCATTGGGCATACATCCCAACAATCTCCCACTTGCACTAGAGCAAATGGGACATGTCTCGCAAACCTAGACTATCTAGGTGGCCATCAAACACTTTAGCCGGCAAGGTTTTTGTATACGAAGTAGCAAGGTTCTCTGCGGATGCAATCTTTGTGACGGTAACGTCGCCTCTATGCACTATCTCCCTGATGAGATGATATTTCCTCTCTATATGTTTTCCCCTCTTATGGCTTCTTGGTTCTTTTAAGTTTGCCACTGCTCCACTATTATCACAATAGAGGGTGAGTGGTTTATCCATATCTGGAACAACTTCCAGATCTCCCAAGAATTTACGGAACCAGACTACTTCATTAGCTGCTTCACAAGCCGCTACATATTCAGCCTCCATGGTGGAGTCGGCAATGCAAGATTGCTTTATACTCCGCCAAACAATAGCCCCACCACCTAGGGTGAACACTGATCCAGATGTTGATTTCCTTGAATCGACATCTGTCTGAAAATCAGAATCTGTATATCCTCTTAGGATCATATCCTCTCCAGAATACACTAGCATATAATCTCTCGTTCTCTTTTATATTTGAGAATGTGTTTCACAGCCACCCAGTGATCCAATCCCGAATTTGACTGAAACCTACTGACTATTCCCACTGTAAAGCAGATGTCTGGTCTCGTGCATAACATGGCATACATGAGACTACCAACTTCTGAGGCGTATGTGATATGTCTCATTTCCTCAACGCCTTGAGGTGTCTTAGGAGACTGTTCATTCGACAAATGAATTCCATACCGATAAGGCAGATTGCCTTTCTTAGAATTCTGCATCCCGAATCGCACAAGAATCTTGTCGATGTAGGATGCCTGAGACATAGCTAACAGTCGTTTCATGCGATCTCGAAGTATCTGGATCCCAAGAACATAACTTGCATTTCCCAAATCTTTCATTTGGAATTGCTCAGCTAACCAGGTTTTTACGTCTGATAATTTCTTACATCATTCCCAATGAGTAAGATGTCATCAACGTATAGGACAAGAAAAACCACCCTCCCGTCAATGACGCGCTTGTATACACCAGGCTCATCAACATTTTGCTCAAAATTATAAGACTTGATCGTTGTATCAAATCTTATATTCCAAGATTGAGATGTCTGCTTGAGTCCATAAATGGACCTTTGCAGTTTGTAAACTTTTTGATCTTGACCCTTCTGGTTGTATCATATAGATACTTTCATCAAGATTGCCATTCAAGAATGCAGTCTTGACGTCCATTTGCCAGATTTCATAGTCATTATATGCGGCTATGGATAGAAAGTGCGGATGGATTTTAGCATAGCTACTGGCGAGAAAGTTTCCTCATAGTCAACTCCCTCTTTCTGGGTATAACCCTTGGCCACTAATCTAGATTTGAAGGTCTGTACCTTCCCATCTGATCCCTTCTTCCTCTTGTAAATCCACTTGCAACCTATGGGTTTCACTCCATCAGGTTGGTCTACAAGTTCCCAGACTGAGTTGGAGTACATCGACTCCATCTCCAGGTTCATGGCTTTGAGCCATTCTTCATTGTCAGGATCATCCATTGCACTACTGTAGGTCAATGGATCATCTACACCATCGCTGGAGGCGACACAACTTATGCCTCTCCACCCCTAAGTAGCGATCAGGTTGTCGTACAACCCTTCCACTACGTCTGGGTGGTAGATCATTCTGACTTGGAAGTATCTAACTATCAGATGTCGAAAGTGCTATGTATTTGTCAACTTTCGTTGACGATGGCGCGCTGGTCGAACCAGTAAGTAACTCCTCGAGTAGCATTTTACTACGAGGTTTGAACTCCCTCATGTAGTCCTCCTCTAGAAACGTAGAATTTATCGATACAAATACTTTGTTATCATTGGGACTGTAGAATAATCCTCCCCTAGTCTCCTTCGGGTAGCCTACAAATAGGCACACCTGAGAACGTGGTTCCAGCTTTGTAGTCTTATTCTTTAGTGTTCCTAGAACATGCCAAGGATCTAATAAGCATGAAAAACATTAAATAAGAACATTATAAGTTGCGGAATACTTACAACGAACGGATTTGAGCTTTAAAATTTTTTGAAGATGATCTCCAAGATCCAAGCAAAGTGATGATTCCAACTCTTGAAGATGTTTTCCTATCACCTTTGTTGACTTGCTTAAGTGCTAGCTTTTGATTTGATGAACAAAATCAAAGAGAGAGGTAGCATGAAGTTCATGCTCAAGGGAGAGCTTCTAGGTGGTTTTTGTTTTTCAATTTTTATGTTAAGTGTGTAGAGATATGTTTTGGTAAAACCCTTTTACCCTTTTCACCAAAACTTGGTAGTTGGGTAAATGGTTTTACCAAAACCAAAACAAGGTGGTTGGTTGGTTGGTGGCTTGGCATAAATGCCAACTACCACCACCTACCACACATGTGAAGTGGGCCCCACTTATTTGAATTCAAAATTCAAATATCTCTACAAACATTTGCCGCGGCTCTGTTCCGCTTAATCCGATTAAACGAACCTTCGTCGCTAAATAATTAAATCTAATTTAATTAAATAACGATGCTTCGCAAATATATTACGAACGTCGTTCACGAACTAATTCTAAATTAATTCGTTCGTTCGTATTAAAGTCCGACTTTAATCTCGTAATGAAATCCAATTCATTTTAATATATCTGATATATTAATTTTAGCCCATTTGAATAAATTAAATAGAAAAATCAAATTTAACTATTAAATTTATTTTACCGATTAATTCCAAATTAATCGCGTTCTATCTCTACTGAACACATTTAATCCCAGATTAAATAAAGCCCAAATTAATTCCAGATTAATTTTCTCTCTCTAAATTAATCCCAGATTAATTCTAATTTAAGTCAACTGTCATCGGTGAATCTTTGGGAAGCGACCCAAGAGATCTCTGGATATGTTGGCAGTAAATCTGGTTATCGGACTATCCGATAAAGTGAGTACCTCGTACCACGTGATTACCGATTTACAAGACATGGTTGGCTTCTAACAAAGTACCGTGCCTACCCAATTCTCCAGAAATATTCTTACTGGAATATATAATCTATGTCAGGCGTAGAATATGTAGTATCTCGTATTGCGATCCAGCCTCGATAATACTACGACTAGGGATATTTAATGATTAAACCTTTATGGATTGATACTGTCTCATATCATCTCAATCCGGAACTAATCATATGGACTTTTACCATTTATATATTAAAGTAAATAAATTACGAAATGATAAAAGGCAATTTCATTACTACATAGTCAATTTTGTAAAAAACACAATGTCTTTTACAAACAGATACGGTATGGGTCATAATTGTCTAACAATCTCCCACTTGGCCTATAGCCAGTCACTCAAGCATCTAACACTTGAGCTATGTATATGTTTCTCAAACTTTAGCTGTGAAATAGCTTTCGTCAGCGGGTCTGCAATGTTGTCATCTGATGCGATCTTCTCGATCTTCACATCGCCACGATGTATGATCTCACGAATCAGATGGAAACGTCGAAGAGCATGCTTGGATCGTTGATGAGACTGTGGTTCCTTAGCCTGTGCTATAGCCCCGTTATTGTCACAAAATAATGGAACGGGCTCAGCTGCTAACGGAACTACTCCTAATCCAATTAGGAATTTACGGATCCAAACTGCCTCTTTTGCTGCTTCAGCTGCAGCAATATACTCCGCTTCTATTGTTGAATCGGCAACAGTCTCTTGCTTGGATGATTTCCAGCTTACTGCTCCGTTGTTCAAACAAAATATGTACCCGGATTGTGATTTTGAGTCGTCTTTATCGGTTTGGAAACTTGCATCGGTTATACCCAGTTACCTCAAGTTCTCCATCTCCATAAATAAGAAAGCATCCTTAGTTCGTTTCTAAGATACTTAAGGATGTTCTTAACCTCCATCCAATGACCATCACTTGGATCGGCTGATAAAGCGAAACAACACATGCTCAAACCATACGAGACATCAGGTCGTGTATTGTAGACATTGCATTTTTGCATAACACCCGATGAGGAGTCTTATATGGAGACAATTCCCTCTTAGTCATGAAAGTCGCGGGAAAAGAACGTTGGAAGGGTAAAGTTGGAAAACACTATTTTTTATGGATTTCTCCGAGTTGTTTCGCTTCGGTTGCTTGCTATACCTCCGTTTCTAAGCTCACCTTAGGCCCAAAACTCCCCTAGACCACATACCTAATCCAAACCAAGCCCAAATACCCAAGTCAACCCAAGTCAAACCAAGTCAACCCAAGTCAAACCAAGCCCATGCCCAAGGGATGTAATTCACGCCCATTGCCCTTTATTTAGGTAAATTGCACATTAATCACATGTTAAAATCTTGATTAATCCTTACCTAAATAAAAGAAATCAAATCAAATCCCTACCAAATCAAATCCAATCCCAAATCCTAATTAGGAGATGCATTCCTTATTAGAAACCAATTAGGAGATTCCTTCCTAATCTAAAAAGGAAAGCCTTTCCCCTTTGCCTATAAAAAGAGGCCTTCACCCCCATTCACAACCCTAGCTCACATATCTCCCTCACACGCCCAAAGCACTCTCTTAAGCCTCCATTACACGCCCAAGCATCCCCTGAACCCTCCATTGCCGCACCTTCAAAATCCAATAGCCTCCATTGCCGCCCCTTCCCTCCATCATCAACACCCTTCACGCCCAAGCCCTAAACTTAACCCTCCATTGCCGAGTTCCAGCCCCCATTCACAGCCCTAAAACACCCTCAAATAAACCTTATTTCCAGCCCTTAAGTTCCGCAAAAAGACCCCCAAAGCCGCTCCAAATCAGCGCCAAAACAGCCCCTGAAAACGGCTTCACTGCACTGGTGAACTGCTGCGTTTTAGCCGCTGTTCTGGTCAGGTTCCGTGCGTCCCTAGCCCATCAAAACCACCCTAAAACCATCTTAAAACCATCACAAACATCCCCAAAAAGTTTCACCAAAAAACCTTTACAAACGCACCTCCCGGGACCACCAAAATCACCCAAAACAGTCCAAAAACGCCCAAAACAGTGACCTGAAACGCAGCGACCAAACGGCGGTGAAACGAAGGTAAAACAGCAGCCCGAGCATCAAAACAGCAAGGAAAACAGTGAGCAAACAATCTTGAAAAGTTTCGGATCATTCGCCCTTCCAACGGACTTGGAAAGCACTTCCAAAGATTGACGAAAGAGGTTAGACCTGAGGGTACCTTTTACTTATTTTCTTTTGTTTTATTTTTATTTATTTTAGAATATTATCGCATGAGAGTCGTTTGAAGCATGATGTGATTGTTGGATGAGCGGGATATGTGTTTCCCTTTTGTGGTATATCGGATGGAAACCCGGACGTAAATTCCATAGCCGATTCCGAATGGACGGTAGTATGGTCTGCACTCGGGATACAATACCACGTACCACTTAAGATACACGTATCTCGTCTCATCCAAATTTGTATTCGAGCATGATGTAGTTCTAGGTTGTTTATTTATTATTTTAAGCATGTTTTAACGTAGTTTCGTTATTTAATTTTAAAGCATGATTATGTTCGTTTTATGCATGACGTTTAGTTTAGTTTATATTTATGCTTTAGTCATTATTTGTTTGCATTGGTTCGATGGCTTAATTTGTTCAATGTGTGATATTGCGTGTTTATTGTTTAAAGATTTATTTTCAAGCATGCGAACTTAGATTAGGATTTAGTTAGCGGAAGCATATTAGATCTAGGTAATGCTTGAACATGATTATTGATTAGATGCGGTCGATTTATTGCGTGAATTATATCATCACAATGACATAAGTAAGGGACCATTCCGAACCCAACGGTTTGAGGTCTTCCCTTGCGAGGGGTGAGTGCGGCCTTAAATCTTTGTCCCGGTTCACACCGGGTGGCGTGGCGACTCCATTATTCTCCGGTTTAGTTCCCCGCGGACTACTCCGTACTCTCAACTAGGCCCTGAGTCTAGAACAGCATGCGTCGCCCAGGTTCTGTTGTCTACAGTCTGGCGACTCCACTGGGGATAGAGAATCGGCCTCGAAATCATGTCTTGTGTTGTTTATAATTTATGCATTAGTTGACCGTGTCTGTAGTGGGTTGAGGGGGTTAATCAAAGGCTTAGTTAAAGCTAGGTGATGGTTGGGTGTCTTCCTTCATTCACTACCTTTCGAGGAAAAGCTGTGAAGGCACCTAGGTGATCATTACCCGTAGCTTGTTGTGATAGACTAGTTTGGAGGACTCGTTGTTTATTCCTGACACCAAGCGATAAGAGCCTAAGGGGCTTGGGTATTTAAGTGAGCCTCGCTCCACCCTCCCTCTGGGGAATCTACAACGGGAAATCCATTCGACAGTTAGTCACACACCATAACTCGTTGGCACGTACCGTAAGGTATAAAAAAGGTGCGCTCACTTGGTCGTTTGAACCCTTGAGTGGGGAGTCCTAGTTGTGGCAAACCTTCGTCAGCGAGAGCCTTTGTCCGCGCCCCGTGAACCCACTCATGAACCTTAGCCATAAGAACCCGTAGTTAGACATTTTATAATTAGGTGTTTGATGGACCACCGTCATTTGGATCCAGTTGGACCTTTTGTCAAAGGGTATGGACTTGTCGGGCCATTTAAACTGGGGCAAGTTCATGTCTTTTAACAGTTGGGCCAAAAGCTTCTAAAATGCCAGTGGGCCATTTATGGGCCTCTTATTATTTGAAATCATTTAGCCATATCATCGCAAAGTGTAGACCTGTTGGGCCTTTTCAACTGGGACAAGTTTGCACCGCGCGATGGTGTGATTGAATATTTTAAAATGATAATGGGCCACGTAGTTTAAATTTTCTTTTTATAATTTCATATATTCCATGCATCGCATACATCTCATGCATCTCATGCATACATGCATCATGTTAACCCTTGTGTCTTAAAAGCCATCATAGATACCCGTTGGGTTAGGAAAAAAGTCAGAGCATTCTTGGAAAATTCAGTATATCAGTCGGTTCATTGCAAGTTGACATCAGTATGTGAGCCTATCTTCAAGTTGTTGAGGAAAGATCAACCGTGAAATGGAACGAGCAGTGTCAGGAAGCATTTGACAGAATAAGGAATATTTGGTGAACCTCCTCTGAAACAGGGGGTAGGCCTTTGGTACTTTATTTGGCTATTGAACCTGAAGCGCTGGGGGCGATGATGGTACAAGCCGATGAGACAGGAGTAGAGCATGCTGTCTACTACCTCAGTAAGAAGCTGCTTCCGTACGAGCTCGCTATCAGGAAGTGGAGAAGATTTGTCTAGCAGTAGTATGGGCATCCAAGAAGTTACGCCACTACTTCCAGTCTTACAAGATCCAAGTGGTCGCAAAGGAGAATCCTTTGAAGTACTTGCACTCAGTACCCTCGCTGGTTGGGAAGTTAGGCAGATGGTTAGTGCTGCTGACTGAATTTGACATCGAGTACCTCACCTCCAAGGTAATCAAAGGGCGAGCCGTGGCAGAATTCCTGGCCTTGCAACCTGTTGAAGGAGATCAGTATAAGTTTGAGTTTCCCGACGAGGAAATCCAAGCCATAGCGGTCCAAGGATGGAAAATGTATTTTGACGGAGCAGTGAATTGCAAAGGAGCAGGGATCGGGATTGTAATAGTAACCCCTGGGGGAGAAACCCTGCCTCTGGCCAAGAGGCTAACTTTCGGAGTGACGAATAACATGGCTGAGTACGAAGCGTGTGCTTTCGGATTGACGGCATTGATAGCCTTGAGGGCTAAGAATGTTGAAGTTTTCGGAGACTCGATGTTGGTGATCCGGCAGATGCAAGGAGAATGGGAACTGAAGGAAGAACGGTTGAAGCCGTACTTGTTCCATCTCAGAAGTCTGGCACAGACTATCCCTGATTGTAAATTTCAGCATTTACCGAGAGAGGAGAATCAGATGGCAGATGCGTTGGCAACACTGGCCGCAACTTGGGAAAATCCAGAGAAACTGGTAATGAGACCGCTTGTGTTGACAACGGCAAGCAAGCCAGTCTATGAGATAGGTAGAATCCTGGAAGTGGGGGTCGACGACGGGAAGCCCTGGTATTATGACATACAAAGGTATTTGGAGCGCGGGGAATTCCCAGGGGAAGCAAGCAGAAAGGACCGAGTGGCTATTCAGAAGTTGGCCTCTCAGTATGTGAGTTTGAAAGGAGAAATCTACAAGAGGCAGGCAAATGGAATTCAGCTGAAATGCTTAAACAGAGAAGAAGCTCAGAAGGTGATGGACGAGGTACATGCCGGAGTATGCGGGCCGCACATGAACGGATTGAACTTGTCCCGCAAGATTGTGAGACAAGGCTTTTACTGGTCAACCATGGAAGCTGACTGTGCGAAGCTGGTAAAGCACTGTCATGAATGTCAAGCACACGGCAATATGAGTCATTTGCCGCACACAGAGTTACATGGGCTGTCAGAGCCATGGCCATTCTCAGCATGGGGAATAGATATGATCGGGGAAATTCGACCGAATGCATCGAATGGGCATCGCTTTATAGTAGTAGCCGTAGACTACTTCTCAAAGTGGGTAGAAGCCGAATCTTTCCGCAATGTTACAGCAAAGCAAATGGCGAAGTTCATAGCTCGGAATGTCATTTGCCGGTATGGTATGCCGCACCATGTGGTCACGGACAATGGAGTCCAATTTCAGGGAGAAACCAAGGCAATGTTACAGAGGTACGGAATCGGCCATCACAAGTCCTCACCTTACAGGCCGCAGGCAAATGGGGCAGTCGAGGCAGCCAACAAGACAATAAAGACGATCTTGGCAAAGATGACTGAGAACTATAAAGACTGGGCTGATAAGCTACCATATGCTCTGTGGGGGTACAGAACATCTGTGAGAACGGCAACAGGAGCCACGCCGTATTCTTTGGTTTATGGAATGGAAGCGGTACTGCCGGTGGAAATGAAGATGCAGTCCATGCGGGTACTCGTAGAAGCAGAATTGCCAGAGCAGGAATGGACCTCGCGAAGGTTTGAACAGTTGGCCCTGATGGATGAAAAGAGGATGAAGTCCTTGCATCACATGCAGATTTATCAGAAAAGGCTGGCTCGAGCATTCAACAAGAAGGTGCGGCCCACCAAGATCAAAAAGGGTGATCTGGTGCTTAAGCAGTCCAAGCCGTCAACAACAGACCCGAGAGGAAAGTTCAGACCAAATTGGGAAGGGCCCTACATTGTTCAGAAGGTAATGGGAAATGGAGCAGTAAGACTGTCAGACTTGGAAGGAAATGAGTTTACCGAGCCCATCAATGTTGACAGATTGAAGCTGTATTTCGCCTGAGGGGCAGAAGACTGGATGGTCACCTGCAGAAGACCTAACCCAACAGGATAAAGAAAAATCATGCATCCATGCATACACATAACCCATTATTGTATTCTTTTTGTTTTCGTGTTTTGTGTTTTGTGTTTTGTATTCACAGGTTTTGAAAAGAGATAAGCCAATCAGAAACAGCGAAAGCACTGTATTGAGTTTGGGTAGAAATCCCGGGGCCGAGGTCCACATCGGTGTTAAGGTTCAGATGGTGAATTGTGGGTTGAGGCCCACCTTGAGTTTGAGTTTTGGGGAATGGATCCCAGAGGGCGAAGCCCACAATGGTCAGCAGTAGAAAGGAAGAATTCCTTTGAGTAAGTGAGTGAGTGAAAAAAAAAAAAAAAAAAAAAAAGTGTGAGAAAGAAGTCTTCGGTAATTTGATATATGTCCGGTGATGACATTGTGTGCAATAGGTAGAAGCCTTAGAAACGATGAGTGCTGGAAGTGTTCTTCGCCGGTATGCTGAATAGATTGATCTTGATTAGACTCATAAAGCACATGAATATGGGATCTCAACAATAGAAGCCTGAGTGGTTGACGAAATGACTAGCTGAAGAGACAGGAGATCGGTGAATGACCGTTTGCCTGGATGTCCACCCTGAATTACAGACGCTATGATATATGATATGGTCAGAAATAACAAAAATGTCTCTGCAAGAAAAGAAAAGAAAAGAAAAGAAAAGACCGCCTATAACCGATAAGCGTGAAGCTACCCATGGGCGAGTATTAGGACCACCATGAGGAGAAATGCTACCTTAAAGGGTAGGTGTGTCAGAAAAGAGAAAGAGAAAAGGAAAAATAAAGAAAAGAAAAAAAAAAAAAAAGAGTTCCGAATGAAAAGAATGAGACAAGAGTGCAATATAGAAGACCGTATCATATTGAGTATGCTGAAGTAATCACAGAATGTGATTAAGACATTCAGGTTGGTTAGACCCACTGATCCGATTCTCCGAAGCGAAATCATCGAGTTGGCTTGCTTATGGAATAAGCTGTGAAAGATCCTTGGCACACACACACTAGGAGTCTAGTTTGGATCACCTATTCAGACGATCGGAGTTGAGCATATCGGGTACTTTGAAGATTCTCTGGCTTTGACACCAAGCATTCGTTGAGGACGAAAATATATCCAATTATCAAAGATTATCTTATGAGAGGAATTACAATATGCTAAGAGGAATCAGTGGCATCAGTTTCAGTTTCTGCCGAGAATGGTATTCTGGGGGCGAGGCCCATATCACATCAGATTCAGTTTCTGCCGAGAATGGCATTCTGGGAGCGAGGCTCACATCAGTTTCAGTTTCTACCGAGAATGGTATTCTGGGGGCGAGGCCCATATCACATCAGATTCAGTCTGCCGAGAATGGCATTCTGGGGGCGAGGCCCATATCACATCAGTTTCAGTTTCTGCCGAGAATGGCATTCTGGGGGCGAGGCCCATATCACATCAGTTTCAGTTTCTGCCGAGAATGGCATTCGGGGGCGAGGCCCATCACATCAGATTCAGTTCATGCCGAGAATGGCATTCGGGGGCGAGGCCCTTATACATCAGATCATTTAGTCCGGGAATGGACAGTCCGGGAATGGACAGCTCGGAATGAGCACGCCGAGAATGGCACGCCGAGAATGGCACTCCGGGAATGGAGATTTAGTCCGGGAATGGACAGTCCGGGAATGGACAGCTCGGGAATGAGCACGCCGAGAATGGCACTCCGGGAATGGAGATTTAGTCCGGGAATGGACAGTCCGGGAATGGACAGCTCGGGAATGAGCACGCCGAGAATGGCACGCCGAGAATGGCACTCCGGGAATGGAGATTTAGTCCGGGAATGGACAGTCCGGGAATGGACAGTCGGGAATGAGCACGCCGAGAATGGCACGCCGAGAATGGCACTCCGGGAATGGAGATTTAGTCCGGGATGGACAGTCCGGGAATGGACAGCTCGGGAATGAGCACGCCGAGAATGGCACTCGGGAATGAGATTTCGTCCGGAATGGACAGTCCGGGAGGACGGGAATGGACAGCTCGGGAATGAGCACGCAGCAACACTCCGGGAATGGAGATCGGTTCGGGAATGGACCACAACGATGACAGTTCGGGAATGGACTTCATCACATCATATCACAGCAACACTCCGGGAATGGAGATCGGTTCGGGAATGGACCACAACGATGACAGTTCGGGAATGGACTTCATCACATCATATCACAGCAACACTCCGGGAATGGAGATCGGTTCGGGAATGGACCACAACGATGACAGTTCGGGAATGGACTTCATCACATCATATCACAGCAACACTCCGGGAATGGAGATCGGTTCGGGAATGGACCACAACGATGACAGTTCGGGAATGGACTTCATCACATCATATCACAGCAACACTCCGGGAATGGAGATCGGTTCGGGAATGGACCACAACGATGACAGTTCGGGAATGGACTTCATCACATCATATCACACAACACTCCGGGAATGGAGATCGGTTCGGGAATGGACCACACACGGTGACAGTTCGGGAATGGACTCCACCACACCACAGCACATCAGCGGTTCGGGAATGGACCAGAGGTCGAAGCACCTCAACAACATCAACTCAACACAGCATGGTGAGTCAGTGGCAGCTGGCGAGCCAGGTAAGTAAAAATGCATTGCACGTACTTTGATAGAACTGTCATTGTCACACACTGCACGAGTCCCATCAAAGTGGGGGCGACTGTAGACTGTAGACATTGCATTTTTGCATAACACCCGATGAGGAGTCTTATATGGAGACAACTCCCTCTTAGTCATGAAAGTCGCGGGAAAAGAACGTTGGAAGGGTAAAGTTGGAAAACACTATTTTTTATGGATTTCTCCGAGTTGTTTCGCTTCGGTTGCTTGCTATACCTCCGTTTCTAAGCTCACCTTAGGCCCAAAACTCCCCTAGACCACATACCTAATCCAAACCAAGCCCAAATACCCAAGTCAACCAAGTCAAACCAAGTCAACCCAAGTCAAACCAAGCCCATGCCCAAGGGATGTGATTCACGCCCATTGCCCTTTATTTAGGTAAATTGCACATTAATCACATGTTAAAATCTTGATTAATCCTTACCTAAATAAAAGAAATCAAATCAAATCCTACCAAATCAAATCCAATCCCAAATCCTAATTAGGAGATGCATTCCTTATTAGAAACCAATTAGGAGATTCCTTCCTAATCTAAAAAGGAAAGCCTTTCCCCTTTGCCTATAAAAAGAGGCCTTCACCCCCATTCACAACCCTAGCTCACATATCTCCCTCACACGCCCAAAGCACTCTCTTAAGCCTCCATTACACGCCCAAGCATCCCCTGAACCCTCCATTGCCGCACCTTCAAAATCCAATAGCCTCCATTGCCGCCCCTTCCCTCCATCATCAACACCCTTCACGCCCAAGCCCTAAACTTAACCCTCCATTGCCGAGTTCCAGCCCCCATTCACAGCCCTAAAACACCCTCAAATAAACCTTATTTCCAGCCCTTAAGTTCCGCAAAAAGACCCCCAAAGCCGCTCCAAATCAGCGCCAAAACAGCCCCTGAAAACGGCTTCACTGCACTGGTGAACTGCTGCGTTTTAGCCGCTGTTCTGGTCAGGTTCCGTGCGTCCCTAGCCCATCAAAACCACCCTAAAACCATCTTAAAACCATCCACAACATCCCCAAAAAGTTTCCCCAAAAAACCTTTACAAACGCACCTCCCGAGACCACCAAAATCACCCAAAACAGTCCAAAAACGCCCAAAACAGTGACCTGAAGCGACAAGCGCGCGGCGGTGAAACGAAGGTAAAACAGCAGCCCGAGCATCAAAACAGCAAGGAAAACAGTGAGCAAACAATCTTGAAAAGTTTCGGATCATTCGCCCTTCCAACGGACTTGGAAAGCACTTCCAAAGATTGACGAAAGAGGTTAGACCTGAGGGTACCTTTTACTTATTTTCTTTTGTTTTATTTTTATTTATTTTAGAATATTATCGCATGAGAGTCGTTTGAAGCATGATGTGATTGTTGGATGAGCGGGATATGTGTTTCCCTTTTGTGGTATATCGGATGGAAACCCGGACGTAAATTCCATAGCCGATTCCGAATGGACGGTAGTATGGTCTGCACTCGGGATACAATACCACGTACCACTTAAGATACACGTATCTCGTCTCATCCAAATTTGTATTCGAGCATGATGTAGTTCTAGGTTGTTTATTTATTATTTTAAGCATGTTTTAACGTTGTTTCGTTATTTAATTTTAAAGCATGATTATGTTCTTTTTATGCATGACGTTTAGTTTAGTTATATTTATGCTTTAGTCATTATTTGTTTGCATTGGTTCGATGGCTTAATTTGTTCAATGTGTGATATTGCGTGTTTATTGTTTAAAGATTTATTTTCAAGCATGCGAACTTAGATTAGGATTTAGTTAGCGGAAGCATATTAGATCTAGGTAATGCTTGAACATGATTATTGATTAGATGCGGTCGATTTATTGCGTGAATTATATCATCACAATGACATAAGTAAGGGACCATTCCGAACCCAACGGTTTGAGGTCTTCCCTTGCGAGGGGTGAGTGCGGCCTTAAATCTTTGTCCCGGTTCACACCGGGTGGCGACTCCATTATTCTCCGGTTTAGTTCCCCGCGGACTACTCCGTACTCTCAACTAGGCCCCGAGTCTAGAACAGCATGCGTCGCCCAGGTTCTGTTGTCTACAGTGTACATATCATGGCATACATGATCGATCCGACTACCGAGGCGAACGGTATCCGACTCATGCTGTTTCTCTCATCTTGAGTTTTAGGACACATGTCCTTAGATAGAGAGATGCCATGTGACACTGGTAACAGTCCCCTTTTGGACTGATCCATGTTGAATCTTTTCAACACTTTGTCAATGTACGTGCTCTGGGAGAGTCCAAGCAGCTTTCTAGATCTATCCCTGTAGATCTTTATTCCTAGAATAAAGGCTGCTTCTCTCAGATCTTTCATGGAGAATTTTAATGAAAGCCAAGCTTTCACCGATGTTAACATGGGAATGTCATTGCCCATAAGCAATACATCGTCAACATAAAGGACAATGAATGTCAGTGCGCTCCCACTAACCTTCTTATATACACAAGGATCATCCTCGTTTTGAATGAAATCATATTCTTTTATGATCTCATCAAAATATTGGTTCCATGACCGCGATTCTTGCTTTAGTCCATAGATGGACCGATTTAACTTATAAATCTTGTTTGCAAGTCTAGGCACGATAAAAACATCAAGCTGCTGCATATAAACATCCTCCAAAAGGTTTCCGTTAAGGAAAGCGGTTTTAACGTCCATCTGCCATATCTCGTAATCGAAACATGCAGTAATAGCAAGCATTATCCGAATGGATTTAATCATGGCAACGGGTGAGAAAGTTTTGTCGTAATCGACACCATGTCGTTGACGATACCCCTTCCAGTGACCCCGCATGCGGTAGTGTAGGCAAACATCCTGAGATTTGTCCTTTGGCTTCCCAGAAGCCTTTGACGATTTGGCCTTGCCCCTTTTAATATGCTTCTTCTTTTGCACACCTCCAGTTGCCTTGGGCCCAGCCCTAGGTCCATGAGATATCGATGCAAAGTGTGCCTCGCGCTTGTTGCCCTTATGAAGCTCCTTCTCAGCCTCCTTGAGAGTTGACAGTAACTCTCCAAGAGTATCACTGTTGTTCATCAAATTATAATTTATGATGAACTGTCTCCAGAAATCGGGGAGAGATTGCAGGATCATAACCACAGTAATCTCAGCCTCAAAGACTATCCCCATGTTGGCCAGCTCATCAATGTTAGCAATCATATGTGCCACGTGGGACTCAACAGACATGCCTTCTGTCATGCGTGAGAGAAAGAGCTTCTTGACTAACTCGTACCTCTGCATCCTCTTGTTAGAGCGATGTAGATCTTGCAACCTCACTAACATATTATAAGGATCCAAGTCCCTATTTTGTCTGCAGAATGCTGAGTCATCGAAGCAATCATAATGGACTGAGTTGTGTCACAATCATCGTTGTGAGTCTTCCAAAGCTCCAGCTCAAGTGTCTCATTCGGTCCGGGCTTAGGCCCAAGAGGTCTTTGTAAAGTATACAACAGCCTCTCTGAACCTAGGACAATCCTAAGGTTCATCTCCCAATCTGCAAAGTTCGTGCCCTTAAAGACATTTTCTCCCATGATAATGTCGCGGACATTTCCCTTTCCTGGCATCTTGACTACGATAGTCCAACTATCTAGTCAACGATAATGGGTACAGTCTAACTGTTACATAGAAAAATAACAAAATATTAGTCCAACTAATAAAGTGATTTTGACGAAATTATTTAAAAACGGGTAAAGCTAAGTATCTGAATGAAATTGCAAATTCAATACTAGCTTCCCACTATTTTTTTTGGCGAGCCTCTAACCCTCTGTCGAGTACTCGGGAAACATAGTTTCCTAGTGGGCTAGGATCCCGTTAAATAACATACAACATTGACTTTGGCCAACAAGCTGTATGAAACTTAACTAGGTAGATCTCGAAGATCTAATTGGATCTCATCTAATTCCTAGATCCGGTAGGTGAACATCCAAGTCTGAAACATATATACAGTATATATGCCAATATATCCAATATATTTTCCTAACCTTTTTCCTCTGAATCAACTAAGCCTTGGCTTTGGCACAACAAGCTTAATGATTCCAGTTAAGCGGGACCTATTGACATGGAAAGCTTCGTAATCAATGTCGATGGACAAGAAGTGATCTTGACTTTGGCCAACAAATCACAACTTGGACAAGACACCGATATAGAATAAAACTTTCATGATTCAAACACATCTGCAATTGACAAAGGTCTTGACTTTGGCCAAAAAACCAATGCCAACTTTGGATCTTGAGTAAGAATCACTCAATGGATGGAAAAACGCTTAATATGTTTTTGAGGGTTTTTCGCATAAATTGGCATCCAATTTATTATCTTTGATTAGGTCTCATCATACACCCTTAAGCATGCTTCTAAAATATCATAAGGCGCAAAAGTAAATTAATAACGATATACGGATGGATATTTAAACAGATTGTTCTTAGAACAAATCGCTCTATTTCCTCTCCCCGACTAGAACTATTCTAACTCCTACCCAATTACAAAATACAATAAAGAAATCTCATTTACATTGAGGGGAATAGGTGAGAAGAGAATTACAAGGAGTAAATAGATTAAAGGCTGGACACGCAGGCCCAATTTAATAAAATTCTAAATTTATTACAATTTCCAAAATTGCCATTGCCCTTCTAATATCCATCCGATATACATTATTCATACAACACATTTATGTATTCAATCAAAACATGTTATTCAATCAATCTAATCCAATTAATTAATCTTTGATTAATGACCATCCAATGTTCAAACAATGATTTGATTTGCTCGAGCCCAACTCGTTTAAGAATAAATACTTTTAAGTACGTATTCTTGAATTATATCGAACTACAACTTTAAATCCAATTTATTTGATTCAATACTAATTCTTATTTAATCCCAAATTAAATATTTACACTTATATATATGCCTTAAAGACTTGGATTCCAAATCAAATCTTGATGGGTCTCAAAGGCACAATAACATCCAATGTCCTTTTTAATTAAAGTCCAATGGGCTTTTAATTGATTCTTAAGGCATGGACTTTGGCCATAATGGATCAAACCCAAAATGCCAAGGCCCAATAGGAATCACCCTATTGCCATCAAATCAATTTAGGCCCATTAGGCCCAATTAAATTCTTTAAAGGGCTAAGTGATGTATTTGGACTTCATGGAATTGGTTTTGGGCCCAATTGGATCCAATCCAAAAGTCCAAAACCAAACTTGGTCAAACCAAGCCCATTAAGCCCAAATACACACTTTTAGCCCAATAAATTTTAAGGGCCAATTATTACAATTTTAATATTCCAAATATTATAATTATTATAATTAAAGTGTATTAGTCATGATTAATTAATTAAATTCAATATTTCCAAAATACCAATTAACTTAATTAATCATGCTTAATCCAACAATTCATGCTCAACACAAATTGAGGCCAAAATACATCATTTCATGCTTAACATAAATTGAAGCCTAAATACATCATTTCATGCTCAACATGCTCTATGATTTTAACATAAACATTATTGACTTTGATTCTAATCCAATCAAACCAACAATCAACATTTAAGCATGCATTTAAACACATCATTTTATGTTACAAAAATCAAAAAACTGCACTGTGAACTGCCTATAGGTTCGGCCAAGCTAAGTATTTTTTATTTTTTGATTCATTCAATTTGTTTCAAATTTAATCATGCATAACTCTAAGTTATCATATTCTAAACATGCTCAAAGCATCAATTTGAAAAAAATAATGTTCAAAACATAAAAGCCCCAAATTTTATGCTCAAGAACCCTAAAATTTTTCATGCTTAAAATTGGCTCATGATACCATTGTTAGTGTTCCTAGAACATGCCAAGGATCTAATAAGCATGAAAAACATTAAATAAGAACATTATAAGTTACGGAATACTTACAACGAACGGATTGGAGCTTTAAAAGTTTGTGAAGATGATCTCCAAGATCCAAGCAAAGTGATGATTCCAACTCTTGAAGATGTTTCCCTATCACCTTTGTTGACTTGCTTAAGTGCTAGCTTTTGATTTGATGAACAAAATCAAAGAGAGAGGTAACATGAAGTTCACGCCCAAGGGAGAGCTTCTAGGATTTTGTTTTTCAATTTTTATGTTAAGTGTCTAGAGATATGTTTTGGTAAAACCTTTTTACCCTTTTCACCAAAACTTGGTAGTTGGGTAAATGGTTTTACCAAAACCAAAACAAGGTGGTTGGTTGGTTGGTGGCTTGGCATAAATGCCAACTACCACCACCTACCACACAGGTGAAGTGGGCCCCACTTATTTGAATTCAAAATTCAAATATCTCTACGAATATTTACCGCGGCTCGGTTCCGTTTAATCCAATTAAATGAACCTTCATCGCTAAATAATTAAATCTAATTTAATTAAATAACGATGCCTCGCAAATATATTACGAACGTCGTTCACGAACTAATTCTAAATTAATTTGTTCGTTCGTATTAAAGTCCGATTTTAATCTCGTAATGAAATGCAATTCATTTTAATATATCCGATATATTAATTTTAGCCCATTTGAATAAATTAAATAGAAAAATCAAATTTAACTATTAAATTTATTTTACCGATTAATTCCAAATTAATCACGTTCTATCTCTACTGAACACATTTAATCCCAGATTAAATAAAGCCCAAATTAATCCCAGATTAATTTTCTCTCTCTAAATTAATCTCAGATTAATTCTAATTTAAGTCAACTGTCATCGGTGAATCTTTGGGAAGCGACCCAAGAGATCTCTGGATATGTTGGCAGTAAATCCGGTTATTGGACTATCCGATAAAGTGAGTATCTCGTACCACATGCTTACCAATTTACAAGACATGGTTGGCTTCTAGCAAAGCACCGTGCCTACCCAATTCTCCAGAAATAGTTTTACTGGAATATATAATCTATGTCAGGCGTAGAATACGTAGTATCTCGTATTGCGATCTAGTATCAGATGTCACGTGCTAGGCCTGGGGATGGAAAAGTGTTTGCCCCGTACGAAGCACATATTGGATATCAAGCAACTAGTATCTTTGAATCGAATAATCATGACCTTGTCACATTATCCTGATGGTTGCAACACAATAGAGAACTAGTTATGAATCCCTGCGTGATCATCATCTCCATATGTCTGAAGTGATACTTCCGTCTTGACATCACATCCAATACACTACGATTCTCGATAAACTCAATAGAGGCGTACACAGAACCTGTTAAAGCCCTGGACGACCAAAACCAAAGTTTACCGATTGTCGCAAGTATTAGCGATGCAAGTCTCAGGTTAAGACCAAATACACCTACCCTGACGCGGACTCCCATAGACACATATACATACTACCAATGGGATTCCGCGGGGTCTATCCAGAGCGAAGCTGTTTTCCGTACCATCGGTAAAACACAACCTTCTATCGCACTTGCATAAGTATCCTATACTTAAACATATGAGAACTATGTCGTTATGCCCTCACAACGCGCACAAGTGCAATACTAGTCTATTCCGCATTATCGATGTCCAGTCTCGAAAATACTACGACTAGGGATATTTAATGATTAAACCTTTATGGATTAATACTGTCTCATATCATCTCAATCCGGAACTAATCATATGGACTTTTACCATTTATATATCAAAGTAAATAAATTACGAAATGATAAAAGGCAATTTCATTACTACATAGTCAATTTTGTACAAAAACACAATGTCTTTTACAAACAGTGACGCTATGGGTCATAATTGTCTAACAGCTGGACACCCACATATGCGAAAATATCGTAAACTAGCTTTACGACCATTCCAAAACTCTAAGGGAGTCTTAGGAACAGACTTAGATGGAACTACATTAAGGATATACATTGCGGTTTGCAGTGCATATCCCCAGAATGAACTAGGTAGTGAGCTATAACTAAACATAGATCTCATCATGTCTAGTAGGGTTCGATTTCTCTTTTCTGCAACACCATTTTGTTGTGGTGTTCCAGGTGCTGTGAGCTGGGATCTATCTCGTGCTCAACTAAGATTTCCTCGAAGTCTCTGTCGAGGTATTCTCCTCCACGATCCGATCGTAGAGTTTTGATTGTCTTACCTAATTGGTTCTCAACCTCAGCACGATACTCTTTGAACTTTTCAAAGGTATCTGATTTGTGATGCATTAGATAGATATACCCATATCTTGAATAATCGTCAATGAATGTGACGAAGTATTCATAACCACCTCGGGCCTTTACACTCATCGGTCCGCAAACGTCCGAATGTATTAGCTCTAGTGGTGGGCTGGCTCTTATACCTTTTCCAGTAAAAGGACTCTTGGTCATTTTTCCTTCTAAACAGGATTCGCAAACTGGTAAAGCCCGAGCTTTAACTGGTTTAAGGCTCCGTCCTTTATCAATCTATTTATTCGGTCAAGGTTGATGTGACCAAGTCTAAGATGCCATAGATATGTGTCATCATGAGAAATCTTTTGTCGTTTCATTTTTGGTTTTTCAACCTTAAACATTTCAGTGTTGAGCAGTGACTTATGCGTTAACGGTCTTAACACATGCAAGTTAGTTTCTGAGTTTCATGTACATATAGTCAATTCATTTCTACCAATAATAACTGAATTGCTATTAAAAGAAATAGAATAACCATCATCAATAAGTCTAGAAACAGAAATAAGATTCCTGCAGAAACCAGGAATGAATAACACATCGTTCAAATTTAAATAACTATTATTAATAAAACTTAAACTAGAAACTCCCACTGCTCTTGCTGAAACGGCATCCCCTGTCCTGACTCTCATGGTGTAGTCACCTTCAGCAAGGTCCCTCCATGAATCAAGAAGCTGTAAAGAAGAACAAACATAGTTAGTGGCCCCGGAATCAATAATCCAAGCGGATTTGTCATCCTCCACCAATAAAGATTCAATAACGAGTAAATCATATTTATCTGTTTACTTTTTCTCCTTTAGGTCAGCAAGGTATTTAGGACAAATCCTTTTCCAATGCCCATTCTTGTCGCAGTGGAAACATTTTCACTTGGGCTTGGAAAACTTAGAGCTTTTCTTGTTCTTCTTTTTCATGGCTTTACCTTTAGCCTTTCCGGTGCCTTTCTTCTTCTTCTTTGCAGATTTAGAAGATTCGGCAACATTTGCCTCTGCACTGGATTTACGAGGATCCACCAACATGGACTCGTAATGGGTGAGCTCATTTAGCAGTTGGGTCAAAGTAAAAGTCAAATTGCTCATAACATAGTTGCTCTTAAACTGCAGGAAACTCTTCAGAAGAGTTTCCATGATCATTGTCACCTGGCTACGCTCGTCAATATGAGCTCCATGTGTTTCAGCAGTATTGATATAAGTCATCATCCTTAAGAGATGCTCTCGGACAGATGTCCCTTTCTTCATCCTAGCAGTCATCGCTGAGACCATGGCCTCATGGCATTGACGATTCGAAGGCTGCCCAAACATGCCTTGTAATGACTCCATCATCTGAGATGCTAGAGCCATAGGTTCGTGCTTTGCAGCATGAACCTCAGACATCCCTACTAGCAAGTAGCAGCGGGCTTTCTCATTTGCTGTGACCCATTTCTGATAGGTATCGCGTACAGCTTGGCCAGTATTTCTGGCCGGCTCAGGAGGACGTTCCTCCGTCAGGATAAACTTTAGGTCTTCACAGACCAGGATAGCGATCATGTTACTTTTCCATTTTACATAATTTTCTCCGGTCAACTTATCATTTGAGAGAATGGAAATAATTGGAGAAACCATGGCTGAAAATAAAATAAACATGTATTTAACATTCATTCATCCCATATTTAAATCATCAAAGAATTTTGGCATAAAATTAAACATGATGCATGAACCATGAATAATGAATAATGAATAAGAAACCTAAAAGAATTACTATGCCACGGAGATCTATCATCCCACAAGTAAGTGCCGCCGTAGGGTAGGTCAAGTACTCGCATGATAGATTGAGACAATCTCAGATGTTTTAATATATGCGGGAATAACTCTTATTCCTATATTAAACAACTATCGTTTTATTTGATCACGGAATTTCATTAACAGTTAATTATTCCTTTATGAGTGTAACCCGCCGTTTCAGGATTCTTTGACTTAACGAGTGAAGTGCCGCCGTAGGGTAGGACAGTTCACAATATACATCTAGAATCTCTATCCTTTCGGAACCCAAACTTGATATTGACCCAAAATGGACACCATCCGTAGGGGGACGAAAACAAAGCCGTCTCAAGGCGCCTTTTGAATCTCACGTTTTTGGACTAACAACGGAGATCGCGGGATGTACTGTCGTATATCCCTCTCCCACTCACTATTTTAAACTTAAGGTTTCTATCTAAAATATCTAATATTTTATCCTAACTAGTGTGGATAAACTTATGGCGGCTAAAGCATAATTTATTTACCCTAGTTTGTCATAAGTGAGCTAATCAATTTTAACTATTAAAATTATGTTACTAATATCCTATTAGTCTCTACTAATAATTATACTCTATTAAACTATTTAATTAGAGTGGCATAAGTGAGCTACAATATTTTAACTCTTAAAATACTAAGCACTTAAAGGTCTAAAACCATAGAATTCTAAATGGTCAAAATTTTAATTAAACATTTTAATAAATCTTAATGCGTCATAAAATCCAATGGTACGTGGAATTGTTTCCCGAGTGCAGACCATATTTCCGTCCATACGGAATCGGCTATGGAATTTATATACGGGTTTCCATTCTATATACCAATGGAATTTATTATGCACCAATTAAGTCCAATATATTAGAATTCAAGTTTTTAGACACTTAATCCCATTAATCTAATTAATGATTTTAATGCATATCATTTTCTAACTTAAACATTTTAAATTACATAAAATCATAATTTTATGTCTATAATGATACTGCATCTATGACATGTTATGGCAAGTAAAATGCACGAGTGGGCACCCTAGGCTATATGACATGTTATTCAAACAATTCGAAATAAACATATAACATAATAAAAATTATTTTGCATTGACCGGGCTCTTATTTTTTTCTATACTAATCTAATTAGTACATAAGATTTACCAAGGCATTCTTTGGCCTTCAAATCCCGCTTCAAAGTGGTATTGGCTCCATTCGCGACTTCGGTGCTCCATATTACAAAGAATTGAAATTTTACATTGAAATCAAAATTACAATGATTATAAACAATGGCCTTATGTCCTTACAACCCAAAATCAAAACCAACTACAAAAATAAGAGCCATAAAAATTTACGACCATTGCAAAATCCATTCATCACATGAAATATAAAAACCATTCATCACATAAACTTAATAATGTGCCCACTCATCTAAACATGCATATCATATTTATAACTCATATAAACATGTTAAAACAGAAACTTTAAATAATAAAGTGAAGGGTTAAGAGTACTTTTCAACCTCGCTCTGGATGCCAATTGTAGGGAACGCCTTCCCCCGCGCAGCGGAAGCGGTAAGGCTCAGGAACCGAACTTGAAAAATATTTCTGCTCTTCCATTTGCTTGGCCGAACCACAACAGTGGATTCACTGATGTTTTGGACAAAATCTCAGCTCCGGAATAGCCCCGAAACAGTCCCCGAACAGCCCTTGAACTGCAGTGAAATAACGGACTATTTTGGACACGTTATGGGCGCGAACTGCACCCAGTTCCAGGTCTGATTTGCGCCACTCACTGCTCAATTTCAGATCTGATTTTTCTCCCAAAAACAATCCAACACAGCCCTAAAATTATCCCAAAGTGTTTCCCAAAATCCCGAATGAAAACCAAACAAAACGGAGCTCCCTGAGAACTTATATCTGCTCAAATATCAGGGATTCCAGGGGCTGGTTGCCGTGACTTGTGTTAAGTATTTGGGGACGTTTTTCAATGTCACGAGGTCTTCCGAACTAAGTCTCGGCACTAACGAAGGGTAGTGTGGGCTACACTCACAAATTAATCTCTAAACGGTTTAGAGAATAATCACACACACCAAAAAAATTCTCAACTCTTGAGAGCTTGGAGAAGGAGATGGAGGCTAGGGTTTTTGATTTCTTAGATCTGAAAAATTAAATCATAATTTTCTTTTATACATATTTTTAATTTGTTTCATTAAACAAATCAACCACTAGTCTCCCAATATAGTCAAATTTCGGCCAAGGGTGGGGTAGGATTCTTTGTTTGATTTTGCTTCCAAAATAAACAAATCCTACTCCCTTTAGGACTCCAAATTTTTGGCCAATGGGGATTTAATTTGGATTTGATTTTGTTTCCAAAACAAACAAATCATATCCCTAATATGACTCCAAAAATTCGGCCAAGGTAGGGGACAATTAGGATTTGATTTTGTTTCCAAAACAAACAAATCTTATTCCTTATCCAATAAGGAATCCTACCTTGGTAATAATCCTTAGCCTTATTAAATTATATCATATATAATTTAATGTTCTAATTTAATAATTATCATATATAATTATTAATACTTTATATTAACTTTTAATATAAAGTCTCATGTGTGATATAATTATTATTAATCACATTAATAATATTTATTCCTTTTGTGAGTATATAATTGGACCATCCAATTATATTAGCTCTTCTATAGTAAATCGAGCTAGCACGGGGACCAAGTGGACCTACGGTTCTGAGCTCCAATAATCTCGAAATATTAATTAAGCTCTTAATTAATTATTCTGAATTATTAACTCCGGGTTATTCCACTAAAAACCCGAAGTTGCACTCTCGTTGCCGTAGATGCAATATTAAGCCGAACCAAGTCGGTGTCCACCGATATTGTCATTGCATACGAATTGATCCTTCACGAATATCTCATAATTAGAGCTGGGTCATAATGTCCATTATACCCCTCTAATTATTTTTATCTTAAGTACCATTGATTCTCTAATGAACGATTCATTCATAACTGTTATGAATATTAATCTTTCTATTCGTAATAGAAAGACTTGAGCGCTCTAATCGTTCAAGTACCGAATCAACCCTTAAGAGAGATATTCATCTACTTCTCGTAAGAATGAGTGAATTCCATGTCTATGTAAAACGTTCCCAACTACATAACAGACTATGCCCTCAAAGTACGTAGTTATTGGTTGGGATTGCTGCACCAACCTCACCTTTATAAATCAAAGGACATGTCCCGCCATGCAGGAGTTCGTAGTACACTCAGGATTAAGATCAACCCATCCGATATACATTATTTATACATTGCATCCATGTATTCACATAAAGCATGTTATCAATCAATCTAATCTAATTAATTAATCTGAAACTAATGACCATCCAATGTTCAAACAACGATTTGATTTGCGCGAGTCAAACTCGTTTTACGAATAAGTACTCAAAGTACGAATTCACGAATTATATTAAACTACAACATTAAATCCAATTTAATTTGTATTTAATACTAATTCGTTATTTAATTCTAAATTAAATAATTACACTTTTATAATGAGCCTTTGTGACTTAGATTCTAAATCTAATCTTAACGAGTCTCAAAGCCCGACTAACATCCAATGTCATTTAATTAAAGTCCAATGGGCTTTCAATTAATTTCTTAAGGCATGGGCTTCGACAACCAAAGCCCAAGTAAGGAATCACCCTTATTTACCAAGAAACCAATTTAGGCCCATTAGGCCTAATTAAACTTTAAAGGTCCATTAGTTATATTTGGACTTTATGGATATGGTTTTGGGCCCAATTGGATCCAACCAATTAACCTAAACCAAACTTGGCCCAACCAAGCCCATTAAGCCCAATTACAACTTTTCAAGCCCAATTCCAAATTCGGCCCAATTAATTAAATTACCAAAATTCCAATTTCTTAATTTAATTATCCTAAAGTGTATGCCATAATTAATTAACCAAATTAATATTTCCAAAACACCAATTTACTCAATTAATTATGCTTATCATCATCAACACATGTCCAACACATTTGAATCAAAAATCAATCATTTTCCATGCTTTATCACTCACGGCAATTAGGGTTTTATTTGTCCGATTTTGATTTCAATCTAATTGAATCCTAAATCAACATTACCCAAATGATTTCAACTCATCCAATGATCAAAATCAAAAAATCACCATGACTTATTAGAGCAACAAGCATTCGGCCAAGCCTCACATATTGGGGAAAATTCAACCAATTCAATTTTCATCAAATTGATCACGCATAACACTTTGTTATCATCATTCAAGCATACTTAAACAATCAATTTCATCCAAACATGCTCAAATCAATTTTACCCAAATTTTACCCTAAATCAATTTCATGCTTAAAATGGCTCTGATACCATTGTTAGGTTTCTACTATAGTCCCAAGATCAATTCAAGCAATGAAACATGTGTGAATACTCAAAGAAGAATGGCGGAATCATACTTACAATGATCGGATTTTGCGATCCGAGGAACAACAAAAATTCTTCAAGCTTTTCCTCCAAGGTTCGGCCAAGCTTCTTCTTTGTGCTCCATGTTTGTCATCAAGCTCCAAGCTTCATGTGAGGATTCCATGCTCATGGGAAAGGTTTCCCTATCACCTTTGTAAATCGTCTAAAGTGTGCTAGGACATTGAAAACTTGCCATAAATTTTCTAATTCTCTCTTGGACTTTCGGCCTGAAGAAAATTGGAGAATGAGACAAAAATGGCCCTTGGCCGAGAGGTGTAGAAGAGGAGGAGAGAAGGTGTTGTTGATTTTGTGTATATGGATTTCAAAAATCTAATACCAAAATCAATTACCAAATCCAAGAAAAAAATACAAAGCTTTTAAGCCTTTCAACCACCTCCATCAACTATTCACATCACTCAATGAATAGTGACTGGTTGTCAATCACTCAAAGTGATAAGACATCCATCACCTGAATGACTATTGATTTGACGCTTGATGTGACTTGTGGGCCCCACTCAATTCGAAATGCGAGCGGCCTCGCAAACACTTCCGAGCTCGGGTTCTCTAATTCTGAATTACCAAATTTTCCATTGCGAAGAAATTAAATCAAATTTAATTAAATAATTATGCCTAGCAAAATTACTATTCACGTCGCTAACGAATTAATTCTAAATTAACTCATTTGCCCGAATTAAAATCTGATTTTAATTCCGCTTCAAAATTCAATTTCGATTAATATATCGAATATATTAATTTATCAATTATTTCCAAATTAATCGTTCTCTCTCTTTAAATAGTATTGTATCCCAGATAAAATATCTCTGTAATTAATCCCAGATTAATTTTCTCTCTCATCTAATTAATCCCAGATTAATAATATGCGAGTCATACGTCATCGGTGAATCTTCGGGAAACGACCCATGAGATCCCCGGATATATTGGTAGTAAATCTGGTCGTCGGACTATTCGAATACGTACGTACCTAGTACTACGTTTTACCAATTTACGAGACAAGGTTGGCTTCTAGCAAAGCGCCATGCCTACCCAATTCTCCAAAAATATTCTTAAAGGAATATACGATTTATGTTAGGCGTAGTATACGTAGTATTGTGTATGTTGATCCAGTATCAGATGTCACGTGCTAGGCCTGGGGCTGGGATTGTGTATGCCCAGTACGAAATACATGTCGGATATCTGTTAACTAGTCTCTATAATCGGATAATTATAACCTTGTCATATTATCTCGATAGCTGCAGCATATAAGAGCACTAGTTCTGTATCCTATGTGATCATCATCTCCATATGTCTAAAGTGATACTTCCATCTCGACATCACACCCAATACACTACGATTCTCAATATACCCAGAAGAGGCTTACACATAACCTGTTAAAGCCCTGGACGACCAAAACCAAAGTATATTGATTGTCGCAAGTATTAACGGTGTAAGTCTCAGGTTAAGACCAAATACACCTACCTTGAAGCGGACTCCCATAGACACACAGACATACTACCAATGGGATTCCGCGGGGTATATCCAGAGCGAAGCTGTTTCCGTACCATCGGTAAACACAACCTCCTATCGCACTTGCTTAAGTATCCAGTACTTAAATATATGAGAACTATATCGTTATGCCCTCATAACGCGCACAAGTGCAATACTAGTCTATTCCACATTACCGATGTCCAGTCTCGATAATACTACGACTAGGGATGTTTAATGATTAAACCTTTATGGATTGATAATGTCTCATATCATCTCAATCTGGAACTAATCATAAGGACTTTTATCATTTATGTATCTTGGTAATCCAATTAGAAATGATAAAAGAGCAATTTCATTTGTCACATAGTTAATTTGTACAACACCACCATGATCTGTACAAATAGTGATGCTATGGGTCATAATTGTCCAATAGATTCATATAAGTTATGTAAGACACGTATAATAAAGATTTTCATTTTATTAATTAATGAAAATATTACAAATACATGTCATATAGCTCATCCACAAGTTGGGTATAAGGCCTATCCCTAACAACGAGTTCATTGAGCCCATCAACGTGGACAGGCTGAAACAATACTTTGTAAAAATATGAGAGAGAAAGAAAGGCTGGTTGGGTTGAAAATCCACAAAGGACAGTCCAAGGAAAATATAGAGCGTGAGTGAGCAAGAAAAATGGTTAATCGTAAAATCCGTGGGGAATAATTAGCGACAGAGGTATCCTCGCAATACAGTTCATTATTTCCTATATATGTATTAAGAAATAATGCAAACACCTTTATTGAAGCAAATGTTTAAGATGTTCATAGATTGCATAAATCCCAGCTAACCGAGAAAGATTAAAGTCAACTAATCACAAATCACGTCTTTTGTTTCTTAGATGCTGGACCAAGGTCAATAGATCTAGGAGAAGAACTCCAAGAATAGAGAGGAAATCCAAGAATGGAGAAGAACTCCAAGAATGGAGAATAACCTTGGGAATGAGAACAACCAACTCTGGAAATAGAGAACAACCTTGGGAATGAGGATGAAGAACTCCGAGATAGATAGGAACTCCGAGAATGGAGAGGAACCTCGGGAATGAGGACGAGAAACTCCAAGAATGAAGAGGAACCTCGGGAATGAGGACGGATCAGGGGTCAAAGTGCCTTACCACCATCAGTTCGATAGTTCGGAAGGAATCCTAGGGTCGAGGCCCATATTATCAGTAGTTTGGTAATGAATCCTAAGGTCGAGGCCCACATTGTCAATAGTTTGGGAATGAATCCCAGAGATCAAAGCATCTCACACCCAGTATGGTTTGGGAATGAATCTCAGGGTCGAGGCCTACATTATCAACAATTCAGGAATGAATCCTAGAGATCGAAGCATCTTACACCCAATATGGTTCATGAGTGAATTCCAGGGTTCGAAGCACCTCACTATCAATTCAACTTACTTCGGGAATGAATCCCAGGAGTCGAAGCACCTCACCATCAACTCAACTTAGTTTGGGAATGAATCCCAGAGATCGAGGCATCTCACACCCAGCATGGTTCGAGAATGAATCCTATAGATCGAAGCATCTCACACCTAGTATAGTTCGGGGAATGAATCCCATGGGTCAAATCGCCTCTCCATCAGTTCGAGAATGAATCCCAGAGATTGAAGCATCTCACACCCAGCATGGTTCGAGAATGAATCCTATAGATCGAAGCATCTCACACCTAGTATAGTTCGGGGAATGAATCCCATGGGTCAAATCGCCTCTCCATCAGTTCGAGAATGAATCCCAGAGATTGAAGCATCTCACACCCAGCATGGTTCGGGAATGAATCCCCAGGGGTCGAAGAACCTCGCCATCAAATCAACTTATTTCAAGAATGAATCCCAAAGATCGAAGCATATCACACCCATTATGGTTTGGGAATGAATCCCAATGGTCGAAGCACCTCGCCATCAACTCAACTAAGTTTGGGAATAAATCCAACAGATCGAAGCATCTCGCAAAAGTAGCGAAACAACAGGTACATCCAGCAACGGCCGACGAAGTAGGTAAGTAAAAATGCATGCATGACTTTGATCACTGTCACACGCTGCACAAACCCCATCAAAGTGGGGGTGACTGTAGACACTGCATTTTTGCATAAGTGTGATGATGAGCCTCGTATAGAGGCACTATCTGAAAATTTACGGAAGTTGCGAAAAACGAATGCCGGAAGGAAAGAAAACGTCCAAAATTAGCACCTCATCGGATTCAAACTCACTAGCCAACCTCGGATTCGCTCAGTCAGCCTCTACTTCAAACCTTAGCTGTGGACAGGCATCTGCCTATGCAATCGGCCCATCCACCCTCTGACCATGCAATCAACCCATCCACCCTCTAGCCATGCAGCCCATGTGCGGCCGAAAGCCTTATCATAATTTTCCCAAATATGATGAAATCTCCTTAGTTAAAAGAGCATCAACACTTTCCAATTTAATGAGATTTTGGGATCCCATCCTCACCAATTTAATAAGATTTGAGATCTCCTCATCACCAAATTTATGAGATTGTATTCCTAAAATAATTTGATAATATATCTCCCAAATAAACATGATTTGTTTCCCTATTGGGAGATCCATTCAAATCATTATAAAATAGACCAAGTCATTATCAAATGGGGCGGCAACCATAGAGAAAAAATAGGAAAAAATAGCAATCACCGAAAAAATAGAAAGAAAAAGAGAGCAATCACCGAAAAATAAAAAGAATGAGAGAGAAGGGAATTATTGAAACTTGAGGGAAAAAAACCTAGGAAGCACCGAGAAAAAAAAACAAAAAAACAGAAACAACAACAACCAAGAGCAAAATAGTGAAACCAATCACCGAAAAAAGCAGAGAAAAAACAGCTAGTAGCGCGAAACAACCAGCAGAGGAAAAATAACCAGCAGTGTGAAACAACCAGCAGTGAAAAAACAACCAACAGCAAACTGTGACCAAAACCGTTAACCAGTGGGCAAACCAAAACCACCAAAATAGCAAGCAGAAACAGTGAACCACCAATCAGAAAACAGCAAAACAGTGACCAGAAATAGCAAAACAGAAAACCTTGAAACCAAGCTTCAATCCTTCTGGCGACGGTCTAACGCACTTCTGAGAAAGCAACTTAAAAGGTAAGACTTGAGGGCACCCTTACATATTTATTTCATAGTTACGGGCGCTGCATGCTTGGCTGGACGTGAATTGTGTCCAGCAGGGTATGCGAAGTCCTACATCAAAGACGGCCAAATTTCTTGTCACATTATGTCTTTCTTTGGCATTTCATTATTTATCATTTGTTTATCTATTTATTCACTTTTATTGTTGTTTTATTATTTCGCATTTATTTTTTTGTTTTTTTACTCATGTTGATGATTATACGTATATGCATTGTTATATGTTTTCATGTCTATTTTTATGTCTATTTATATTGCATTAATGATTAAGTGTGTTATTATCTCTTATGGTATATCGAATGGAAACCTATTCGTAAATTCCGTAGCCGAATCCGAATAGACGGTAGTGTGGTCTGTACTTGAGATACAACTCCACGTGCCACTCAGGAAATACTCATATATGCGTGATTAACCCCCTCTTTTGTTTGCGATTTATTTATTGACTCTTTTCTTGCTTCTGATTTTTTATTATAATTTTTATTATCGCATCTCGTATTTCTTAATTTAATGTGCTTTTGGAACTACGTTATTGTAATTATTATTTTGGTTGGGTATGTTATTACATTTTTATTCACTTTTATGCATGAATTACATTAAGACTTGGCATACCATTGTATGAACCCGTCCATTATACCGGTATAAGTAAGGGACCATTCCAAACCCAATGGTTCGAGGTCTTCCCTTGCAAGCGATGAGTCCGACCTCAAATTTTTCCCAGTTCACACTGGGTGGCGACTCCTTTATTCTCCAATTTAGTCCCCCACGGGCTAATCCATACTCTCTACGGGCTGCGAGCCCAACAATGTCATGGTCACCGAGCATCATAGGCATAGCGGTAAACCCCGCTTCGCTTCTACAGATATCTAATGTGAAAGACTCAAAGTATACAAGTGGTTATGTGTTTACTTTGGCAGATGTAGTTGTATCGTGGAAATCCATTAAATAAACCATGATTGTCAGTTCAAAAATGAAATCAGAGTTTATTGCACTGGATAGTGTTCGGATATATGTCTTAGAGCTTTATGTAATGTGTAAACGAAACTAATCATTTGAAATAAATGATACAGTATTCATTTATTAATTATTTTGATTTAAAATCATATATTATTAATTATCATATTTATCCTTGATTACTTATGTGCCTTCAGACTTGGTATATGAGTGTCATATGCAAGAGGATTCAAGTCTGAAGTTAGAAATATAAATAACCCATAGAGAGAAAACTAATAGGGTACTTTGTTTATAGTTTATCCATAGCTTCGGTCCATTCTATAAATATATAGCGATCTTGATCCAGGATCGTCTATATGGTGACATGAGAATGGATGCACCTTATATGATGTGATCATATAAGACTAGACCTAGATATAAATGAATATCCGTTAAATAAATAAATTCATTTCAATCTACTAGATGGTTGTATATGGATTGATCTGAATCTGAGTATACTGTGAACTTTTGCATTTGATTTACAAAGGTGAGGTTGGTGTAGAAATCCCAACCAATAGATACATACTTTAAGGATATATTTTGGTGTGTAGCTGGGGACGTTATACGTAGATATGGAGTTCACTTATTCTTGCAAGAAGTAGAATAGTATCTTCTTTAAGGGTTGATTTGGTACTTAAACGATTAGAGCGCTCAAGTCTTTCTATTACGAATAGGAATATTTATATTCATAATATTTATGAATAAATCGTTCATTAGAGAATCAATGGTACTTAAGGTAAAAATAATTAGAGGGGTATAACAAACATCTTGACCCAACTCTAATTATGAGATACTCATGAATGGTTAATTTGTATATAATGACTATATCGATGGACATCGATGTAATTCAGCTTATATAATATACCTACAGCAATGAGATGGCAACTTTAGGTTTTTAAAGGAATAACCTAAAGTTAATAATTCAGAAAATTAAATAAAGAGTTTAATTAATATTTCGGGATTATTTGAGCTCAAAACTGTAGGTCCATTATGTCCTTGTGCTAGTTCGATTTACTATAGCAAATTAAATATAATTGGATGGTCCAATTATATACTCGCATAATGTTTTATTATTAATCTAATTAATGATATATGTCACACTTGTAACTTTATATTAATTTTAATATAATATTTTTCCATAATGATTGATTATGAGATAATCATTTATTGTTTATTAAAATTTTATTATTGTTAAATTATTTGATAATTTAATTTTGGAAATTAATGATGTTGAAATTTGATTTCAAATCTCCTCATTTATAAAATTGGAAGTTACATTATTTATAATGGTAACTTTTAAATGTCTTAAATAATGCATTTAACAAAATTATTTTATTATGGAAAAAGGTCATGTGGTCAAATTTGACATGGGCAAAGGGAAGGGTCTCTTTTTTTTTGACAAATTAGATCCTAGATATAAAAAGGATAATGGTTTTCCTTTTCACCGAAATTCTTTTTTAAGAACCCTAAACACCTTGTTATTTGGTTTTCTCTCAAGTTGTTAAAAGAAAAGAAAAACAAGAACAATGTGTGTGACAATTTTAAATCTCTAAATTATTTGAAGATTTGTTTATTCTTGTGAGTCAAGCCCATTCTTGCATTTTTTTTTTTTTTTTGGCGAGTCATAGCATGGAAAATATTTGGAACTTGAAGTATTTCTTCTTCTTCTAACAACTAAAGGCAGTGAGCAGAATTTCTCGTTACCGCCATTTAAGCTACCCTTTATGTAACATCCCGCATAGGCCACGATACTACCGGCAGGAGACAGGCTAAATCCATCTCCATAAGCCTCTGAATCTAACGAAATTTCAGCATGATATATTCGTAACATCATGCAACCTGGCCTGTAGCCAGCATCCATACACAACAAGAATACAACAATCTGGGCCTCAGGCCGAAAACTCAATTTCAATGCAATACTCAACAAGGCCTCAGGCCTGAACTCAAAGAATAAAAATTAAATCACATGGCCTCCGACCAGGACTCAAAATAACAACTACACTATTACATAATCTTTACTTATAAGTACAAATGCAAGATACAAAGACAAGGGCCGTGAGGACTCATAACTCGACCCAGGACTCTCTTGACTGCAATTGGGGCGAGCCAGTGTCTTCAAAGTCTTCACAGAATCCAACTGACTCAGCTAACCGCTACTAACCTGCAAAACCAACAAGTTGATATGGTGTGAGTCATAATGACTCAGTAAGTAAACATACTCATAACTTTAGCGTTCAAAACACATACAAGGCCTAGGTTAAGTTTCTGTATAAACTCGAGTTATATATAAAACCAATTAAGCATACTCAAAGTTTGAAATAACTATAACTCTAATCTCTTTTATTTCCTTTCTACTTGCTACTAGTCTTTCTAACTATTGTTTATGCACTTACAATCCCGAAACTCTTACAACATCTATAAGTTTATTCACTAAGGCAAATCTTACCATGTCCTCGCTGCATTACTCAGATACCTTATGCTTATCCACTTACTCGTTTGCTACACCAATCTGGTTATTGATTAAACTTATCTTTATTTTATTTCATTGAAATATCATCAAATTGGATTTATAAGCTAACTTTTCTATCAATCATTCATTTTTTGACCGTCTTACAAACTATATACTAGCTCCATCATTAATATACTTCACATGCAGATAACTGAAATTACTTGCATATCTAATGTACTATCATTGCTCATATAATCATTTGAAACTTATTAAGCTTTAATGCTATAAACACATGCATTTATAAATTTCTATTTTCACTTAATAATACAATACATGTATATGAATTCGGGTTATCAACACCGCCATCATGCATGCATATAAACTACATACAACTCAGATGATATCTAAAATCTGTAAACGTAAATATAACTTTTAAACTACTTTTTTACTATGGCATGTTATACTATTTAGAATATTCTTTCTAAAACTTTCTTTGAAAAACTGTTTTCTAAATTATGTTTCTGAAAACTCTTTACTGGAAGTTTTCTTCTGAAAACTCTTTACTAAAGACTTTACTTGAAAACTGGTTTCTACTTTAAACTTTTGAATCTCTTATAAAACTCTTGTTTCTGAAATCTATTTTCTGAAAACTGTGCTTTGAAAATCTAAGAGTGTATAAAATCTAGAATCTGAAAGCTGAAAATCTAAAAACTGAAAATTATTCTACGTCGAGGAAAACGACTCAACTGGACGTCTCTCTGCACCCAGAAAAATGACTCAACTGGGTGTCTCTGAAACTGGTGGTGCCCTACGCCCAGGAAAACGACTCGACTAAACGTAGAGCTCTATGTCCAGGAAAACGACTCAACTGGACATGACCACCTCTAGAGTCCAGGTACACGAACCTAAGTCGTCGTCCTGACTCTCTACACCTGCACATGTCTCTGAATCCGTCAATTCCAACTGTATCTCAAGTTACATACTGGGGTGAGGTTTTACCTCATTCCCCGAAAACCATAAGACCATAATCTGTAACTCAAACAGTAGAAAGAAACATTTTCTGAAATACGATTCTTATCAAAGCATATGAAATCTCTCTTAAAAACATTTGAAATTATTGAAAATATTGTTATCATTTGCTCAACTATTGAAATCTTAAACACACACACATGCACATGCATATATGCATTTCTCATGCTTCTTTCTACTCCAGCCATGACTTCCTCTATAATGATCTTACAAACTATATGCTTAAATATCAACAGAATGCTTGTTCAAACCAAAACATGCTACATTTATCTATATATATGCACACATTCAACCATCAAAACTTAACTTACCTCTTTAACTTACCGTGCTGGTGGCTCAAAATCATACATTGCATAAATTAAATTCATACACACACAATTAAAGTTCTTTTACTACATCAAACATCAACGTAAACGAGTTCCAATATCTTAGTTCTTAAACTGATTCGCTATTTTCTAACTACCTACTTGTACTCAAGAATCTCAGGTCATAACCTGTTATACTTTCTCATGCTATGCATAAACTACTCATTTATGCTCTTATCACCTTACATACTCGTATCTTTACTCATATTGCTAATATTCTTATGTAATGCGTAATTACAAACTTTTCTTCATAACACTAGTTTATATATGTTTATCTCATTTATAACTTAATCTCATTCCCTAGGGTGTAGGGTGTAGTTTCTACATCCCCCATACGCAAGTCTTATTAAATTATATTTATGACCTTATTTTTATGTTCTTATCTAAATATACTTACACGTGCGTCTCTATACTTCTATATGCTCATACTCATACCTTTCCTTATAATCTCTTATTTTTAGCTATATGCGAATCTAGTTACATTTGCTTCATTCTTCCACACTCTTCTTTATATATAAATATATACTTGTTTCATGCATATACTATATACAATTCTAGTACCTAATTAATTCCGAACACTACTAAATCTTTTAAATATTAGAAGCATGAGTTACTTACTTGGCTAAGCGAATGCCCGCAATCCGGGTCCGATCTGTCAAACAAGTAATAACGTAAGGTTAGTACCGCTATTTGCGGAAACTTCCAACTTAGCTAAAACAACTACAGGCTTCCTCGGAACACCCGAATCATCCCTGATACTGCGATATAAACTCCATTACTCTAATACATACTTAGTTGTTATTCTAGATTAGCTAAAAGGGTCTTATTCTCATTTTACACATGTGCGGCAAAACTTGCGGAAAAGTTTTCGCAAACGCCACAGAAGGGTCTCAAACCCTCCGAACTAATCCAAAATTACTTAATTATCCTCGCAATGCCCTATTTACATCATAACTATATTTACGATCATCTACGCACAATCGCGCGAGAAACTCCATTTTATCGGAATCTCGTTAATTCTACCGGATCGATCAAATCTAATCCGTTACTCCTCGGATTCTACCACTTTTATCGTTTTAACATATTAAATCATATCCAATTCGATTCATGTGAATTCACTGCACTACAAAACTATCGGAAACATCCGAATATAAATCGATACACTTTGAAATATCAAATTTTGAACGGGAAGTCGTACCGAAATTCCGAGGCCATATCCAGACTCCCAACGACCATACGAACACGCTGGTGTCGACGGAATTCCGATCGGAGCTCCTGTTCATCATGGGTTTACTGTTCACCGTGGCTTTCTTCCTCGTTTCGCGTGCAATCGGCCATTATTCGATGAAATCAACCCCGCACACTCGTAGTACTCGTCGAGGGCTTTGATTTGGTAGGTGGCTCGGGCCGTGAAATGAACCGACGAGCCGGGATCGGCTAACCCAAAACCGCACCTGTCATCCTCTTTTTCATGCCACCGACGACGTTCTGGGGCTGCCGCCGGCCACCACAAGATGGACGGGTGGCCGATGCACCCCCCTGTCCCGTCGCGCCGGCCAGCAACGACCGGCAGGCCACCGGCGCGACAAGGATACCCAAAAAAACGTTGATGGGGTCGGGTGAGAGAAGGGTAAAGGATTTTCCATTTTTGCACTTTACTAAAACCTTAAGGCTTTAAATACTGCTTGGAAAATATCATTTTAGTCCCCGCAAAAATTACAAATCAACCCCTATTCTGGAATCTTCTGGAAAATCACATTGTCAAAGCCCTTTTGGTGCGATTTTCGAAAAGTATTCAACACGAAAGTTGTTCGTCTCAGAAAAACGAGTCTGATGGTTCAAGAATCAACTCGATCGGAGTTCGTTAGCTTTATTCGTGACCAAAATCGCAAACTTTACACGTTTTACGATAATCGCGCAACTGACCTTTAATCTCAAGCGTTTTCCAACGCGACAAAAATTCATAATATAATTTTCCAAACTCATATAACATCACTTAAACTCTTATTCTTCCTCATCATCATGCTCCGAGACTAAAAACATCCGTCCAGGAATCTTCTAGAATGGTCTCGAAAATCTGGGATGTTACATTCACCCCTCCTAATAAAATTTCATCCTCGAAATTTCTCCGTTCTTATAACTACTGATTCGAACCGGTCGATCATGCAAAAACTACCTTACTCTATACTTCTCTGATATAACTTCTCTGTCTCAACTGTGAACTAACCGCTATCTATAAACTAGAATCCATAATGGCTCATCTACGGCTTTAAACTGACTATACTGGTCCGATTCTCAACTCGAACTATACTGATCTGATTCTTATCTCTAGTTGTACTGTTCTGGTTCTGATCTCGAATCCTCTGGCCTCACAAGGGCCCTATACTGATACTGCCAAGTTCTTGCTAATTCTATGATCTAAAAGGCGTAAGAATACTAACTAGTCTAATCTCTTCCCAATACGGAGATAGCTAATCTATGCACAACAAATGAGTCACCCATGGACTCATATCCAAGCAATCAAAGCACGGTATAATAGAATCAAGTCACATCAAACTATCATAGAAGATACATACAAAAACCTACATGGTCTTTACCATACTGAAGACAATCTCCGACAGCTGGATCCCCACAATTGCAGTCACTGACTTCTAGACCATGCTATTAACTCCGACTCTTAAACCTGGCTCTGATACCACCTTTGTAACATCCCGCCTAGGCCAGGATGCTACTGGCAGGAGACAGGCTAAACCCATCTCCATAAGCCTCTGAATCTAACGAAATTTCGGCATGATATATTCGTAACATCATGCAACCTGGCCTATAGCCAGCATCCATACATAACAAGAATACAACAATCTCGGCCTCAGGCCGAAAACTCAATTTTAATGCAATACTCAACAAGGCCTTAGACCTGAACTCAAAGAATAAAAAGTAAATCACATGGCCTCCGACCAGGACTCAAAATAACAACTACACTATTAATAATCTTTACTTATAAGATACAAATGCAAGATACAAAGACAAGGGCCGTGAGGACCTATAACTCGACCTAGGACTCTCTTGACTGTAGTTGGGGCGATCCAGAGTCTTCAAAGTCTTCACAGAATCCAACTGACTCAACATAACCGCTACAAACCTGTAAAACCAACAAGTTGATATGGTGTGAGTCATAATGACTCAGTAAGTAAACATACTCATAACTTTAGCGTTCAAAACACATACAAGGTCTAGGTTAAGTTTCTGTATAAACTCGAGTTATATATAAAACCAACTAAGCATACTCAAAGTTTGAAATAACCATAACTCTTATCTCTTTTATTTCCTTTCTACTTGCTACCAGTCTTTCTAACTATTGTTTATGCACTTACAATCCCGAAACTCTTACAACATCTATAACTTTATTCACTAAGGCAAATCTTACCATGTCCTCGCTACATTACTCAGATAGCTTATGCTTATCCACTTACTTGTTTGCTACACCAATCTGGTTATTGATTAAACTTATCTTTATTTTATTTCATTGAAATATCATCAAATTGGATTTATAAGCTAACTTTTCTATCAATCATTCATTTTTTGACCGTCTTACAAACTATATACTAGCTCCATCATTAATATACTCCACATGCAGATAACTGAAATTACTTGCATATCTAATGTACTGTTACATCTATCATTGCTCATATAATCATTTGAAACTTATTAAGCTTTAATGCTATAAACACATGCATTTATAAATTTCTATTTTCACTTAATAATACAATACATGTATATGAATTCGGGTTATAAACATTGCCATCATGCATGTATATAAACTACATACAACTTAAATGATATCTAAAATGTATAAACGTAAATATAACTTTAAACTACTTTTTTACCATGGCATGTTATACTATTTAGAATATTCTTTCTAAAACTTACTTTGAAAAACTGTTTTCTAAATTCTGTTTCTGAAAACTCTTTACTGGAAGTTTTCTTCTAAAAACTCTTTACTAAAGACTTTACTTGAAAACTGATTTCTACTTTAAACTTTTTATCTCTTATAAAACTCATGTTCATGAAATCTATTTTCTGAAAACTATACTTTGAAAATCTAAGAGTGTATAAAATCTGGAATCTGAAAGCTGAAAATCTTTAAACTGAAAACTGTTCTACGTCCAAAAAAATGACTCAACTGGACGTCTCTCTGCACCGAGGAAAACGACTCAACTGGGTGTCTCTGAAACTGGTGGTGCCCTACGCCCAGGAAAATGACTCGACTGAACATAGAGCTATATGTCTAGGAAAACGACTCAACTGGACATGACCACCTCTAGAGTCCAGGTACACGAACCTAAGCCGTCGTCCTGACTCTCTACATGTGCACATGTCTCTGAATCCGTCAATTCCAACTGTATCTCAAGTTACATACTGGGGTGAGGTTTTACCTCATGCCCCGAAAACCATAAGACCATAATCTGTAACTCAAACAGTAGAAAGAAACATTTTCTGAAATACGATTCTTATCAAAGCATATGAAATCTCTCTTAAAAACATTTGAAATTGTTGAAAACATTGTTATCATTTGCTCAACTATTGAAATCTTAAACACACACACATGCACATGTATATATGCATTTCTCATGCTTCTTTCTACTCCAGCCATGACTTCCTCTATAATGATCTTACAAACTATATGCTTAAATATCAACAGAATGCTTGTTCAAACCAAAACATGCTACAATTATCTATATATATGCACACATTCAACCATCAAAACTTAACTTACCTCTTTACCTTACCGTGCTAGTGGCTCAAAATCATACATTGCATAAATTAAATTCATACACACACAATCAAAGTTCTTTTACTACATCAAACACCAATGTAAACGAGTTCCAATATCTTAGTTCTTAAACTGATTCGCCATTTTCTAACTATCTACTTGTACTCAAGAATCCCATGTCATAACCTGTTATACTTTCTCATGCTATGCATAAACTACTCATGTATGCTCTTATCACCTTACATACTCGTATCTTTACTCATATTGCTAATATTCTTATGTAATGCGTAATTACAAACTTTTCCTTCAAACACTAGTTCATATATGTTTATCTCATTTATAACTTAATCTCATTCCATATGGTGTAGGGTGTAGTTTCTACATCCCCCATACCCAAGTCTTATTAAATTATATTTATGACCTTATTTATATGTTCTTATCTAAATATACTTACACGTGCGTCTCTATACTTCTATATGCTCATACACATAACTTTGCTTATAATCGCTTATTTTTAGCTATATGCGAATCTAGTTACATTTGCTTCATTCTTCCACACTCTTCTTTATATATAAATATATACTTGTTTCATGCATATACATACAATTCTAGTACCTAATTAATTCCGAACACTACTAAATCTTTTAAATATTAGAAGCATGAGTTACTTACTTGGCTAAGCGAATGACCATAATCCAGGTCTGATCTGTCAAATAAGTAATAACGCAAGGTTAGTACCGCTATTTGCGGAAACTTCCAACTTATCTAAAGCAACTACAGGCTTCCCCGGAACACCCGAATCATCCATGATACTACGATATAAACTCCATTACTCTAATACATACTTACTTGTTAATCTAGATTAGCTAAAAGGGTCTTATTCTCATTTTACACATGTGCGGCAAAACTTGCGGAAAAGTTTCCGCAAACGCCACTGAAGGGTATCAAACCCTCCGAACTAATCCAAAATTACTTAATTATCCTCGCAATGCCCTATTTACATCATAACTATATTTACGATCATCTATGCACAATCGCGCGAGAAACTCTGTTTTATCGGAATCTTGTTAATTCTACCGGATCGATCAAATCTAATCTGTTACTCCTCGGATTCTACCACTTTTATCATTTTAACACATTAAATCATATCCAATTCGATTCATGTGAATTCACTACACTACAAAACTACCGGAAACATCCAAATATAAATCGATACACTTTGAAATATCAAATTTTGAACGGGAAGTCGTACCGAAATTCCGAGGCCATATCCGGACTCCCAACGGCCATACGAACACGCTGGTGCCGACGAAATTCCGATCAGAGCTCCTGTTCATCGTGGGTTTACTATTCATAGCGGCTTTCTTTCTCGTTTCGCGTGCAATCGGTCGTTGTTCGGTGAAATCAACCCCGCACACTCGTAGTACTCAACGAGGGCTTCGATTTGGTAGGTGGCTCGGGCCGTGAAATGAACCGACTAGCCGGGATCGGCTAACCCAAAACCGCACATGTCATCCTTTTTTTCACGCCACCGACGACGTTCTGGGGCTATCGCCGGCCACCACAAGATGGACGGGTGGCCGGTGCACCCCCCCTGACCTATCGCGCAGGCCGGCAACGATCGGCAGGCCGCCGGCGCGACAAGGATATCCAAAAAAACGTTGATGGGGTCGGGTGAGAGAAGGGTAAAGGATTTTCCATTTTTGTAATTTACTAAAACCTTAAGGCTTTAAATACTGCTTGGAAAATATCATTTTAGTCCCCGTAAAAATTACAAATCAACCCCTATTCTGGAGTCTTCTGGAATATCACATTGTCAAAGCCCTTTTGGTGCGATTTTCGAAAAGTATTCAACACGAAAGTTGTTCGTCTCAGAAAAACGAGTCTGATGGTTCAAGAATCAACTCGATCGGAGTTCGTTAGCTCTTTTCGTGACCAAAATCGCAAACTTTACACGTTTTACGATAATCGCGCAACTGACCTTTAATCTCAAGCGTTTTCCAACGCGATGAAAATTCATAATATAATTTTCCAACTCATATAACATCACTTAAACTCTTATTCTTCCTCATCATCATGCTCCGAGACTAAAAACATCCGTCCAGGAATCTTCTAGAATGGTCTCGAAAATCTGGGATGTTACATTCACCCCTCCTAATAAAAATTTCATCCTCGAAATTTCTCCGTTCTTATAACTACTGATTCGAACCCGGTCGATCATGCAAAAACTACCTTACTCTATACTTCTCTATATAACTTCTCTGTCTCAACTGTGAACTAACCGCTATCTATAAACTAGAATCCATAATGGCTCATCTACGGCTTTAAACTGACTATACTGGTCCGATTCTCAACTCGAACTATACTGATCTGATTCTTATCTCTAGTTGTACTGTTCTGGTTCTGATCTCGAATCCTCTGGCCTCACAAGGGCCCTATACTGATACTGCCAAGTTCTTGCTAATTCTATGATCTAAAAGGCGTAAGAATACTAACTTAGTCTAATCTCTTCCCATACGGAGATAGCTAATCTATGCACAACAAATGAGTCACCCATGGACTCATATCCAAGCAATCAAAGCATGGTATAATAGAATCAAGTCACATCAAACTATCATAGAAGATACATACAAAGACCTACATGGTCTTTACCATACTGAAGACAATCTCCAACAGCTGGATCCCCACAATTGCAGTCACTGACTTCTAGACCATGCTACTAACTCCGACTCTTAAACCTAGCTCTGGTACCACCTTTAAAACATCCCGCCTAGGCCAGGATGCTACCGGCAGGAGACAGGCTAAACCCATCTCCATAAGCCTCTGAATCTAACGAAATTTCGGCATGATATATTCGTAACATCATGCAACCTGGCATGTAGCCAGCATCCATACACAACAAGAATACAACAATCTCGGCCTCAGGCTGAAAACTCAATTTTAATGCAATACTCAACAAGGCCTTAGACCTGAACTCAAAGAATAAAAAGTAAATCACATGGCCTCCGACCAGGACTCAAAATAACAACTACACTATTAATAATCTTTACTTATAAGATACAAATGCAAGATACAAAGACAAGGGCCGTGAGGACCCATAACTCGACCTAGGACTCTCTTGACTGTAGTTGGGGCGATCCAGAGTCTTCAAAGTCTTCACAGAATCCAACTGACTCAACATAACCGCTACAAACCTGTAAAACCAACAAGTTGATATGGTGTGAGTCATAATGACTCAGTAAGTAAACATACTCATAACTTTAGCGTTCAAAACACATACAAGGTCTAGGTTAAGTTTCTGTATAAACTCGAGTTATATATAAAACCAATTAAGCATACTCAAAGTTCGAAATAACCATAACTCTAATCTCTTTTATTTCCTTTCTACTTACTACTAGTCTTTCTAACTATTGTTTATGCACTTACAATCCCGAAACTCTTACAACATCTATAACTTTATTCACTAAGGTAAATCTTACCATGTCCTCGCTGCATTACTCAGATAGCTTATGCTTATCCACTTACTCGTTTGCTGCACCAGTATGGTTATTGATTAAACTTATCTTTATTTTATTTCATTTAAATATCATCAAATTGGATTTATAAGCTAACTTTTCTATCAATCATTCATTTTTTTGACCGTCTTACAAACTATATACTAGCTCCATCATTAATATACTTCACATGCAGATAACTGAAATTACTTGCATATCTAATGTACCGTTACATCTATCATTGCTCATATAATCATAAGCTTTAATGCTATAAACACATGCATTTATAAATTTCTATTTTCACTTAATAATACAATACATGTATATGAATTCGGGTTATCAACACTGCCATCATGCATGTATATAAACTACATACAACTCAAATGATATCTAAAATGTATAAACGTAAATATAACTTGTAAACTACTTTTTTACCATGGCATGTTATACTATTTAGAATATTCTTTCTAAAACTTTCTTTGAAAAACTGTTTTCTAAATTCTGTTTCTGAATACTCTTTACTGGAAGTTTTCTTCTGAAAACACTTTACTAAAGACTTTACTTGAAAACTGATTTCTACTTTAAACTTTTTAATCTCTTATAAAACTCATGTTCATGAAATTTATTTTCTGAAAACCGTGCTTTGAAAATCTAAGAGTGTATAAAATCTGGAATCTGAAAGCTGAAAATCTTAAAACTGAAAACTGTTCTACGTCCAAAAAAATGACTCAACTGGACGTCTATCTGCACCCAGGAAAACGACTCAACTGGGTGTCTCTGAAACTGGTGGTGCCCTACGCCCAGGAAAATGACTCGACTGAACGTAGAACTCTATGTCCAGGAAAATGACTCAACTGGACATGACCACCTCTAGAGTCCAGGTACACTAACCTAAGCCGTCGTCCTGACTCTCTACATGTGCACATGTCTCTGAATCTGTCAATTTCAACTGTATCTCAAGTTACATACCGGGGTGAGGTTTTACCTCATGCCCCGAAAACCATAAGACCATAATCTGTAACTCAAACTGTAGAAAGAAACATTTTCTGAAATACGATTCTTATCAAAGCATATGAAATCTCTCTTAAAAACATTTGAAATTGTTGAAAACATTGTTATCGTTTGCTCAACTGTTGAAATCTTAAACACACACACATGCACATGCATATATGCATTTCTCATGCTTCTTTCTACTCCTGCCATGACTTCCTCTATAATGATCTTACAAACTATATGCTTAAATATCAACAGAATGCTTGTTCAAACCAAAACATGCTACATTTATCTATATGTATGCACACATTCAACCATCAAAACTTAACTTACCGTGCTGGTGCCTCACAATCATACATTGCATAAATTAAATTCATACACACACAATCAAAGTTCTTCTACTACATCAAACATCAACGTAAACGAGTTCCAATATCTTAGTTCTTAAACTGATTCGATATTTTCTAACTATCTACTTGTACTCAAGAATCTCATGTCATAACCTGTTATACTTTCTCATGCTATGCATAAACTACTCATTTATGCTCTTATCACCTTACATACTCGTATCTTTACTCATATTGCTAATATTCTTATGTAATGCGTAATTACAAACCTTTCTTCATAACACTAGTTCATATATGTTTATCTCATTTATAACTTAATCCCATTCCCTAGGGTGTAGGGTGTAGTTTCTACATCCCTCATACCCAAGTCTTATTAAATTATATTTATGACCTTATTTATATGTTCTTATCTAAATATACTTACACGTGCGTCTCTATGCTTCTATATGCTCATACTCATTTCTTACCCACACCTTTGCTTATAATCGCTTATTCTTAGATATATGTGAATCTAGTTACATTTCCTTCATTCTTCCACACTCTTCTTTATAATAAATATATATTGTTTCATGCATATACTATATACAATTCTAGTACGTAATTAATTCTGAACACTACTAAATCTCTTAAATATTAGAAGCATGAGTTACTTACCTGGCTAAGTGAATGCCCCCGATCCGGGTCCGATCTGTGAAACAAGTAATAACGCAAGGTTAGTACCGCTATTTACGGAAACTTCCAACTTATCTAAAACAACTACAGGCTTCCTCGGAACACCCGAATCATCCCTGATACTACGATCTAAACTCCATTACTCTAATACATACTTACTTGTTATTCTAGATTAGCTAATGGGTCTTATTCTCATTTTACACAGGTGCGGCAAAACTTGCGGAAAAGTTTCCGCAAACGCCACAGAAGGATCTCAAACCCTCCGAACTAATCCAAAATTACTTAATTATCCTCGCAATACCCTATTTACACCCTAACTATATTTACGATCATCTACGCACAATCGTGCGAGAAACTCTGTTTTACCGGAATCTCACTAATTCTTCCGGATTGATCAAATCTAATCCGTTACTCCTCGGATTCTACCACTTTTATCATTTTAACACATTAAATCATATTTAATTTGATTCATGTTAATTCACTACACTACAAAACTACCGGAAACATCCGAATATAAATCGATACACTTTGAAATATCAAATTTTGAAACGGGAAGTCGTACCAAAATTCCGAGGCCATATCCGGACTCCCAATGGCCATACGAATAAGCTGGTGTCGACAGAATTCCGATCGGAGCTACTGTTCATCGTGGGTTTACTGTTCACTGTGGCTTTCTTCCTCGTTTCGCGTGCAATCGGCCGTTGTTCGGTGAAATCAACCCCCGCACACTCGTAGTACTCATCGAGGGCTTTGATTTGGTAGGTGGCTCGGGCCGTGAAATGAACCGACGAGCCAGGATCGGCTAACCCAAAAACACGCATGTCATCCTCTTTTTCACGCCGCCGACGACGTTCTGGGGCTGCCGCCGGCAACCACAAGATGGACGGGTGGCCGGCGCACCCCTCTATCCTGTCGCGCCGGCCGGCAACGACCAGAAAGGGCCGCCGGCATGACAAGGATATCCAAAAAATGTTGAAGGGGTCGGGTGAGAGAAGGGTAAAGGATTAAGGATTTTCCATTTTTACAATTTACTAAAACCTTAAGGCTTTAAATACTGCTTGGAAAATATTATTTTAGTCCCCGCAAAAATTACAAATCAACCTCTATTCTGGAATCTTCTAGAATATCATAATTTCGGAGCCCTTCTGGTGCGATTCTCGAAAGGTATTCAACACGAAAGTTGTTCATCTCGGAAAAACGAGTCTGATTGTTCAAGAATCAACTCGATCAGAGTTTGTTAGCTCTATTCATGACCGAAATTGCAAACTTTACGCGTTTTACGAAAATCAAGCAACTGACCTTTAATCCCAAGCGTTTTCCAACGCGACGAAAATTCATAATATAATTTTACAACTCATATAACATCACTTAAACTCTTATTCTTCCTCATCATCATGCTCCGAGACTAAAAAAATCCGTCCATAAATCTTCTAGAACGCTCCCGAAAATCTGGGATGTTACACTTTATTACTTTGCTTTTTTTCCTTATGTGTGCATAAATATTTAGGAACATAGAGGGCTGATTTAAGGACTCTTTAGGGCTTTTTTAGTGTGAAAATATTACCCATAGCTGCTGTACAAAAATCAGTAAAAATGGGCTGTTTTTGTGAGCTATCTGTGTGTTTTCGGTGAGAAAACTGTTCAATTTTGGCTGTTGTTCAGAGGCTGTTCGGTGGTTGATTTTGTGTTATTAAAAACAAAAAAATAACACAAAATAATCGCCAAAGGGATGGTCAGATTTAGTCAAGAAATAAAAAAAGCAAGAAAATTTTTCAAGTCGATCTGGGTGCCTTGCACGCTTCCACCGTGAGGGAAATCGGTTCCTACAATTGGCATCTAGAGTGAGGTTGAAAAGTGCACTTAACCTTTTTTATTTTTGTGGAAAAAAAAAAACTTGTTTTTTTATTTATTTGTATGTGAAATAAATATTTTTTGTATGTTGTGAAGAGTATGCACATTTTCATGTTCTTGTGATGAATATTTTTTATATAAGTTCATGTGATGAATATATTGTATTGGTCGTAAATTTTTCCAGCTATTATTTTTTATGATATTTTATTTTCATAAGGCCAATTTTACAAAGTGTTGTAAATATTTTTTATGTATATTTTAAATTGTATAATTATTTTATGTAATTGGAGAGACGATGCCATTTGGTGATATCATCTCCCCAATCCATGGAGCAAGATTTGACGACCGAATGATGCCTTGGTAAATTTTTATTCTATTTAGATTAGTATAGAAAAATAAGATTCTGATCAATATAATGTTTTATGTTATATGTATGTTTTATTCGAAATATTTGAATAACATGTCATATAACCTAGGGTGCCTACTTTTGCATTTACATGCCATAACATGTTAGAAATGCAAAATTCTTACAAGTTTACTGTCCATATATACAGTCTTCAGTTTACGTTTTCAGTATGCAGTTCATGTTTCTAGTTTTCAAGCTATATTTTCCACGTGTCATATTTAGTATTCACAAATTATGTTTTCACGTTACAAGTTTATAGTTTCTGTTTCCAACTTGCATGTTATGATTACAATTTTCAATTGACCTTTTTATATTTTCCACATGTCATGTTTACAAGTTTATAGTCATTTTTTCCCATGTATCATGTTCATGTTTATAATTTCAGCTCATGTTTCCCATGTGTTATATTCATAAGTTTACAGGTCATATTTTTTATATATCAAGTTTACAATTTTCAGTTTATGATTACAATTAATTTCAATTTAAATTTTCAATAAATGGTTTAAAAAAAAAATAAATGAAATATTTTCAATCCACCAGTAGAGTGTCGACTCATCATGTATAGATATCCCGAGTATGCTCAGCTTAGCAAGCCTAATTGTTCATTTTTCATGTTCCCCTACTTACATGGTGGTGGTCCCGCTAAGTAGGTTTTATTGGTGAGGTTTTCATGACAAGTTCTTTTTCAGCATGTGTTTTTAAGTATAAATTTTGGATTCAGACGCTTATATTTTCAGCTCATGTTTACGTCTTCATTTCAAGTTTGTGTTTTCAAATAATGATTTAGTTTTCAGTTCATGTTTACATGTTAAAGTCTATGGTTAATGATTACAGTATCAATTTTCAGTTTACAGACATGTTTACAGTTTATGTTATACAGTCAAGTCATGTTATCAGATTCATAGTTGTAGTTCATGTGTATAATTATAGTTTTCAGTTCATGCTTACATGTTATAATTTCAAGTCGTATTTATAATTAACAATCGTATCATTTAAGTCATGTTGACGTTGTCAGGTCAAGTTGATGTTTTCAAGTCATGTTGACGTTTTCAATTCATTTCACAGCTTTTGGGTCATGACATATTTCTCAGTTTTTATGTTTACGGATTATGGTCATGTTATCATATTTTGGTTCTCAAATCATGTTACAGTTTACAAACATATTATAGATTTTCAATTCATGTTATTAATTTAAAGCCAAGTTTACGGTCAGCAATCATATTATAATGTTCATAGTCATACGTCATGTTTGCTCCTGTTTCAATTTACATTTTCATATCATGCTTACAGTATCAGTTGATGTTTATGATTTCAATTCATGATCTAGTTTCGATTCATGTTATAGATTTCAGTCATGTTTACAAGTTCATGTTAAGCAATCTACGTATTTACTTACAATCATGTTTGAAGATTTTAGCTTATGTTTACAGTTTCAAGTCATGTTACAATTCCAACTCATGTTCATAGTTTCCAAGTTATGTTTTCAGTTTACAAATATGTTATCATGTATGCAGTTTTCAGTCATGTATATGAGTGCATGTATTACAGCTACAGTCATGAGTACACTTTTCAGTTCAATTTTACGGATTAAAGTCACATATATAGTTTTCGGGTCATGTTGGTAGTTTTATTTTATGTTGCAAAAGTTAATTCATGATCTCAAGTTACTAACCATGCTTCATTCACGTTTATATCTTATGTTTCATGTTTATGGTAATAGTACATGATTTATAGTTAAAGTTCCAAGATCTATGATTCATGATTCTCGATCCATGGTACGTGTGTTGGGGTTTTGGACAAAATACCTTAGTTATGCAGCAGAATGCGGGAAAATCAAATTTTCTTATTTTTTTAATTTTTCTTAGGTAATTAAAATAAACTTATTATATTAATCATTAAATACTCAAAAACAGAAATATTTACCCCATAAATCATCATTTCAATAAATTACCATACAACCCCAAAACTTTTCATTTTAATTATTTTAGTCCTAAGTTGTTCAAAATAAGCTTAGGTGATTTTGAATCACAACCAAAATGATTTGTACATCAAATATACATTTAAAACAGAAATCTGGAAAATTTTCCAGATTTTTCATAATTATGGAAATACCATAAATAGTTTACATTTTGTTCATTTTGGTTCTAATTTTTCAAATACAAGATTAGGAAATATCCCATCACTACCAAAATGATTTTTACATCTTATATACATTAAAATGAAACCTAGAAAAAAACTTCCATATTTTTGCTTATTATCGTGAGCCCCCAATATTTTACATTTTGATCATTTTAGTACTAAATTGTCAAATACAAGTTTAGGTGATTTCCAATCACTACCAAAATAATTTATACATCTCATATGTATCAAAATACAACATATATATGAAAAGCCTCAATTTTGGTTTAGGTTTAAAACCTTAATTTTTCAATTAATCAAATAAACCAAAATTAACACAATCCAACAATTTAATCCAATTTCTACAACACCAATCAAGTCTCACCACTATGAAACAACTCAAGAATAATTATAGGTCATTATTGAGTGGCCTAACAACTCTTGAATGATAAACAAGTCATCTAATGACCAAAAGTGTGCTTATTAACCATTAATAAGCAAACTTTGATAATATACATGCATACTTCTTTCATTCAAGTTTCCAAATTTCATAACACAAATAAAAGAGAGTAGAGAAACAAGAGAACAATATATGTTGTAGCCAATAGCAAAAGAAACATTCTTCCTTCTAAAGAAAAGTTGCAATTACGTACAAATTTGTAAGTTTTCTTCATTTCCTTCTTGGTTTTTTTTTTCCCTCTCAAGTCTCCAGTATTTTTTTTATTTTGAAAGCTTAGAATTATGAAGCTAATGAAAAATGAAACCCTTATATACTAGGGTTTGGACGAAATGGGCATAAAAGGGAAAAAAAATTGTAATTTTTTAACACTTAAAAGGAAGCCAAATTCAAATTGATTACACTTAGCCAAGTCCAACCATAATCATGATATAGATAAATGTATTTAATTATTCTAATTATTTAATAATTAAATAATAAGATAATTACTTAATACAAATATCTAAATATATGTATCATATTTACTTTAAATATTTCATAATACATATATTGGTGACTAGTGTCAAATATTTTATTTGACAAATAATTAATTTGTATTTAATAAAATCATATATTAAATCTAAATACACATTAATTTAGAAATGATCGAATAGCCCTTATGAATGTAACTTTTCATTTAACCGTTAAATGATTTATCAATAATCATTATTATTTATAATAGTTGCCCTAGTGCTTTACGAGTATGTTTCATTAGTAAGACTTTCTAGATTCAGACATATTCGTCACGAAATCCAATTTCGTGTCCATAATCTACCCACCCGTAAATTATGACAACCACGGATAAACTCGCTAAATTACATAGGTCGAGCTCATTGCATACGTATAATCATTTTGTCACAAGTATTCGGATTATTCCAGAGATATAGATAAAAATATCCAATCTCTATATGAATAATCTCGTCGATGATTCTATTAGAAATCTCTTAATAATACTTAGAACTTACTTCCACAGTGTACCACGGGGCCCATGTATTTAACAGATTACTAATTGCATATTGGATACCTATGTTCTGTACACAGAACTGACGGATCCTATCTTGATAAGCACATGATATCCTGAGGATTAGTCCACACCCAACGAACATGCGGAGGTCTGATCTAAATAAATCGGTGACATGACTACCATCAAAATATGGAGGATACCTCATACATCAACAGTGGTGTCTCAAGTAGAAGGACCATTATGCTCACGAGAAGATTCCTATTGATATTGGTGTACTATCTATTAGGAAATCTTCGGTGAGTCGTTTAGTGTTTATCCAATATAAACACCTACACATCTCTATGAGTCTCCCCAAACTCATGGTTTATTGGGATAAACCATCGGACCAAGTCTCGATATACGATGTGTACTGGTCTCAACGAATTTTACTAACCGACCCGTGTTAGTATATCTTGACCAGAAACTTTATTTGATAATATACTTCTAGTAGTGACACTTCCCAATGAAAATTACAACTACTTTGTAACTATGCACAGCATTATATATTATCGGGTCTTTGTCTAATATAAACATATCACTAAATCCTATTTAGTTTCAATCTAATCGTAATTAGATCGAATATGTATATAAAATAAATAAGTACTACCATGAATAAGTAATATTATAGAAAAATAAATTGTTTTTATTCATGAATCGGACAGGAATACAATCTGGATTGGCACTCCGAGCACTAATTTCTCCCACTTACTCTAATACCAATCCACGATATCATATACATATCTAAATATGTATCATATACGCATGGTCCTCAAGAGCTGACCAAGCACTTAAGAGGTAGGCAACAACAAGTAAGCCCGCTATAACATATTGAGTTTGTCTAACAAACCTAAAATATTTCCCTTAACTAGCATCATTCATATTTTGTATAACCTAAGTTATACATCAATATGACTAAGATGCAATATCAATATTGTGCTATAGCTACTGAATTGTCCAAGTATTTAGGGATCAAGTCTAAAATACTATGCGACAACCGCAAGCACAACACCAATATCAAAAACTTTTAATCTATAAAGTCACTTTGCAACTTCATAAGTCAATAATTCATAAGTTACAATTAATTCCACTTACTGTATAATCATTCGTGACACTCCTACTGCATCTTTTTGATTCTTTATAACATAGACTGTCTATCACATAATTAGACTCAAAACTAATCAGGCCCTCGTGGTTACAAACTATATTCTCCATGAATAAGAAACTCGTTCTTAATATCTCAAAGATAACATAGAACATGTTTCAAACATATCCTATAGTCTGTAGCATATCAAAACAATTCATAACAATTACGATTAAATTGATGTCTTTTAGTCGTACATAATATAGTATTCATTACGCCATCAACCTATGATGCATAAGATTGACTAAACATTCTAATCAATTTCTCATTCGACAAAAGGAATCATCCTTTACGAAGGATGAATACTATATAAAAGAGACACATTAACTGTCAAACAGTTATATTAATTGTCAAACAGTTACATTAACTATCATATAGATACTCTTGTTGTGTCGTATAGTAGATCATATCTAATGCACGACTCTCACAAGTCTCTTAGTTTTATATCATATATACCAAACTTTATATCGAATATAATAGAGATTACTCCCACTGATTTCACGAAGAAAATAATACTTAGGTAAACTTTTTAACCTTACAAACATCTCATTATTACATGAATAATGATAATATCGATAGGATATATAACACTAGAGAGAAATTGTATGCTCCCACTGACCCTACCATCACATATGTAGTCACTATACTTTGACAAAAATAGAAAATCTGACTGATATCAAAATTAGAGAACATAGATTTTCGGAAGGCTCACTTGAGTTTACAATAAGCTCTGATCTTATCAGAACATAAACCCTAAGGCCATTTCAGAACGAACTCTTCAAACTAAGAAATCACAGCGGATATCTTTTTTGAAGATTCAGAAATGTCACTTTACATTCTTGCTAAAACACACAGTTTAATATAAACATTAACCAGCAAATCTTTAATTATTCAATTAGTGTGACTAGAGACAAGTTTCCTCAGGATCTATAATAGATTATTGAGTGTAACTTTTCTCACTGTCATACTATAAAGGTCAAACCTTTAATAAGCTCATTTTCCTTTTCTTAGCAAACCATTTGCACATTTTATGAACGATTTATAACGAAAGCTCAATCAAGTTCAAAACTTGATCGTAATGAGCTATGAACAATCTTAGATCTATGGTCTAATCTAACTTACGGAATCGATATCAAATATCGCTCCCACTATAAGTTATAAAATAATTTTCTTCGATAAGAAAACAACAGAACCATTAAGTATCAAATACTCTGTAAATGTTTTTGACATCCTATTGAATTTATACGGAAGATTTCATAGGGTTTTTTCATCTTATTAATTATGTAGTTCCATTTATAGTTTATCACTTTTACTTTTGACTTCAATAAGTCAAGTCCTTTCTACAATAGTTAACATTCGATATCACACATCAATTAATAAAATAATTTTATTACTCGGGATCATAGAAAAGATATTGTATCAAATAAAATACAATATTCTATTAAATAGAATACATGATAAACTTTTACTTGTACCTCCGAGGCGCAATTACTTTCAATTATATAACTATTATATAAAAGAAAGATTCAAATCTCAAACTTTTCAAGTTTCGAATTTTCTACCTATACATATCAAATAAGTAATTATAGAACCTAATGGAACCTTAATTAAAGGGATGAATAGTGTTACTGGAGCATATCCCCAAAAGTATTGAAACTAACTTGGTAATACTCAATATCAAGCGAATCAAATCATATAAGATTTAATTCATCCCACTAACCAATATCCATCATAATGGAATCATAGAAGAATAATATTAAGTAAGAATTGTATTCATTAAATAATCTTAGGATTAATTACCATAAATTCATATGTTTGATTGTATCAAACATCTTTGAATAATTCAAAGACTCACTATGAATTTTAAAGATACAGTTTTCAAAAATTCATATCGAATGTCTTTGAACCTGTCAAAATAATCTATTCACGTGTCATCAGAAACATATTGAAAGTTCTCGAACCACTCAAGACATTCAAAATGTTTTCTTTTAGAAACACGTAATTAAGTCATGACAACTCATTAACTAAGTTACGAAGTAAAGAAAACTATCCAAGACAATTTATAATTTATTAAACTACATACATTCAATGTATTAGTTTAATAAATCTTATACTTCAATGACAATCATTGGTTAAATGAGATTTAATCACATTCCTGGATACAATATTCATTAAATGGATGAGGATATACAGTGTGATCTCGTATCATACCATCATTTATCATACGGAATGAACATCTAATGCTAAAGTGATAAAATCTCATAAAGCATTATTTTTAAATTATTTACTTTACCAAATATTTTTCTAATGTTTATCCTTTCATCAATGAAACTACTAGTCATATTAAAATATTTAACAATTGCTTATAAAGAACAAGTAACAATTCAATAGTCGCAAGTCTTGATATCATAAATCAAAAAAATCATTAAACAATAATTTTAAATAACTAGACAAGAGATCTGGTATCCAATAGCTATAGTTGTCATATTTTGAGAATCGATATTCTCTACACACAACTATACACATCTCCTTTTTTAAGCTTTTATAATTTACTTTCAATCAATCACAACAATTGTAAACAATTGATTAGTAAACTTTGTCAGACATAATACCTCTAAAGGTCACTAAAGCCAAGAAATTTCATTATCAAATAAATAAATATCTAATAGGGTTTTCTTAATGCCAGTAAAGAATCTCAAAACATGAACCAATTCATGTCAATTTTTACTGTATAAGAAAATTATTCTCTCTGGTCCATTATATCCTAAAATGGATATCCATTTAGATTACTTATCATAACTTATTAACTAAATCACTAACCATCTTAATTTTCTTAGAAAATTGGAATAACAGATCCTGATGGTTCAGACTAATCTAACAAAATCTATGTCTATCTAGAATCTATTCAAGAAAACTGCAACCATAAGTCATATCAGAAAACATATATAAATAATATGCATGCAGTGGAATAGAAGTTTAATTCCATATACACAATAGAATAAATGAAACATAAGTAGCCATTTTCATAATATTACACACTGCCTTAGTTATGGAATTTTTAACCCAGCAGTGCCTCCCACTATTTTACGTAATATCGTAGTCCCCAACGAAATTGAATTCCATAGTGAGAGGTGGACCCCATGAATATATTTCGACTCACAACTTTGGCATGTTCTCGCCTACGTATATTCACATGTAGACAACTCATTGTCAATCACACTCACTGTGACTCCTGATTTTGGTTCTGATCGTTTCTTATTGTGACAGCTTTGAAAGGTTCATAGGAGGCGTATCAAGGATTCACTTTTTAATAAAAAAACTCAAGCTACCGATGTAGTCCTAACAGCTTTTGCACGTTCAGGAATCCACTTTCACTTGAATTTATCTAGTATCAAATATACATCCGATATGAATAGATTTCTGTCGACTATACCCTCACTACTTGGCACGTTCTCAGATACAGCCATAAAAAATATTTATATCTGTATTGACAAGATGAACCAAGAAACAAGTATTCTTAATACAAGTTACTTTAACGCCTTATTTAATGGGAATTATCCATAAAATGTCATACAACTTTATTTAATCAAATTAAATAACATAAGTATACATCAAGTAAGTATTACACTAAATGTCAAATTTAAAGGGCTAATCATATCATGGCCAAAAATTAGACTTGCTCTGATACCATTTTTGTTGGGATTTTGGGTAAAATACCCGGGTTAAGCAGCGGAATGTGGGAAAATCAAATTTTCTCATTTCTTTAATTTTTCTTTGGTAATTAAAACAAACTTATTTATTTTAATCACCCAATACTCAAAAATAGAAATTTTTAACCCAGAAAACATAATTTCAATAAATTACCATACAACCCCAAAACGTTCCATTTTAATCATTTTAGCCGTAAGTTGTTCAAAACAAGCTTAGGTGATTTCGAATCACAACCAAAATGATTTGTACATCAAATATACATTAAAAATAGAAATCTGAAAAATTTTCCAAAATTTTCATAATTATGAAAATGCCCCAAATAGTTTGTATTTTGTTAATTTTGGTCCTAATTTATTAAATATAAGATTAGGTGATATCCAATCACTACCAAAGTGATTTTTATATCTTATATACATTAAAATGCAACCTAAAAAAAATTCAGATTTTTGCTTATTGTTGTGAGCCCCCAATATTTTCCATTTTGGTCATTTTGGTCCTAAATTGTCAAATACAAGTTTAGGTGATTTCCAATCACTACCAAAATAATTTATACATCTCATATGTATTAAAATACAAGATATCTATGAAAATTCCCAATTTTAGTTTAGGTTTAAAATCCTAATTCCTCAATTAATCAAATCAACCAAAATTAACAAAATCCAACACTTTAATCCAATCTCTACAATACCAATGAAGTCTCACCGCTATGAAACAGCTCAAGAATAATTATTGGTCATCATTTAGTGGCCTAACAACTTTAGAATGGCAACCAAGTTATCTAATGACCAAAAGTGTTCTTATTAACCATTAATAAGCAAACTTTGTTAATATTCATGCATACTTCTTTCATTCAAGCTTCCAAACTTTATAGCACAAATAAAAGAGATAAGAGAAACAAGAGAGCGATCTATATTGTAGCCAAGAACAAAAGAAACATTTTTCCTTCTAAAGAAAAGTTGAAATTACTTACTATTTGTAAGTTTTTTTCATTTCCTTCTTAGTTGCCCTAGTGCTCTACGGGTATGTTTCATTAGTGAGACTTTCTATATTCAAGCATATCCATCACGAAATCCAATTTCATGTCTATAATATACCCATCTGTAAATTATGAAGACCAAAGATAAACTCACTGAATCATTCATGTCGAGGTCATCGTATACGTATAATCCTTCCATGATAAGTATTCGGATTATTCTAGAGATATAGATAAAAACGTCAAATCTCTATAGGTATAATCTCGTTGACGATTCTATTAGCAATTTCTTAATAACACTTAGAACTTACTTCTACAGTGTACCACGGGCCCATGAATTTAACAGAATGCTAATTCCATATTGAATACCTATGCTCTATACACAGAACTGACGGTTCCTATCTTGATACGCACATGATTTCCAAAGGATTAGTCCACACCCAATGAATAGGTGGAGGTTTGATCTACATAGATCGGTGACGTGACTGTCATCAAAGTATGAAGGATACCTCATACATCCACAGTGGTATCTCAAGTCAAAGAACCACTATGCTCACTTGACCCGAGAAGATTCCTATTGACGTTGGTTTTCCATTTATTAGGAAATCTTCAGTGAGTCGTTCAGTGTTTATCCAATATAAACACCTATACATCTATACAAGTCTCCCCAGACTCATGGTTCATTGGGATAAACCATCAGACCAAGTCTCGTTATTCGATATGTACTAGTCTCTGCTGATTTTATTAACTGATCCGTGTTAGTAAATCTTGATTAAGAACTTTATTTGATAATATACTTCTAGTAGTGATACTTCCCAATGTCAATTACAAACTAGTTTGTAATTGTGCACTAAATTATATATTATCGGGTCTTTGTCTAATATATACATATCACTAAATCCTATTTAGTTTCAATCTAATCGTAATTAGATCGAATATGTATATAAAAGCAAGAGATACTACCATAAATAAGTAATATTATGGAAAATGAATTGTTTTTATTCATGAATCGCACATGAATACAATCTGGATTGGCACTTTTGCGACTTTGTAAGTTTATACTTTCAATAATATAATTGAAATTAGATAATTTCTACATGTTATGTACATTGTGTTTTTACTTTCGTTTGCAGCATCCACTTACTAAGTCGTTCATACAACTTACTCTACCATTTTTAGTTTTATGTTGTATGTATTCACTACATGCAGAGGACAAGTTTTGGAGAGGATGGACTCCAGCTGCAGTCATTTGGAACACGGTATCATAGGTCCATATTTTACATATTTGTCTTGGCAGGCTATGAGGTTGAATGATGTATACACTCACAGAAAAGCTCTTTGAAAACTGTATCTGTAAACTGAAGTCTCTGTCTGAAATCTATATTTCTGAAAACTATTTTCTGAAAGTCTGATATCTCAAATTTCCTTTTTTTTTAAAACTGATATCTGAGTGTCTGTTGAAAAACTGACGCATGGTGGCATTACGTATCGTCGTCCCCCCATACGCCCTAAAGTTATATATGCAAACCCATGACATTAGGCAGTTACTTATCACCGTCCCCCAAAGGATGCCATACCTGCCCTAAAATTGGTGGTCTTGGGGCGTTACGTATCGCCGTCCCCCAAGCCATAAACTGGAGCTGGCGTGCAGATCTATGCTACCACCCAAGCTCAAAAATTGGGGTCTAGGGGCGTTACATATCACATATGTATTGATGTGTAGGATTTACGGATTAGCAAGAGACTGGCCTCATGAGAGATTGAGCTCCGAGTTAGAAATTGGACACGAGTTGCCGTTTTGGGCATGGGCACTTATGTTTTGGAACTTCCCTCGGGCATGTACTTGAACTTACAGACTGTTATTTTGTACCTAGTTTGACTAGGAATATTATTTCTGTATCTATGTTAGCCGAATGCGGGTATACTTTTGTATTTAGAAACACTGGGTGTTCTATGTATAAAAATGATATGGAAATTTGCACTGCTGATGAAAATAATGGTCTTTATATTTTGAATATTAATCAATCTCAAACATATAATGTAACAAACAAAAGGCTTAAAGTAAGTAACAAAGATGAAACTTACATGTGGCCTTGTCGTTTGGGACACATAAATAAGACACGTATATCCACACGTATGTGGCATTGTCGTCTGGGACACATAAACTTACATGTGGCATTGTCGTCTGGGACACATAAATAAAACACAAATTCAAATGATGTTTGCGAATCTTGTTTATTAGGCAAAATGCCTAAAACACCTTTTAGTGGAAAGGGTGTACGTGCCACCGAACTGTTAGCCCTCGTTCATAGTGACGTATAAGGGCCCATGTCTAGCCAGGCTAGAGGTGGATATGAATACTTCGTAACCTTTATGAATGATGCATCGCGTTATGGTTATGTGTATCTTATGTGATACAAGTCGGAAGCCTTTAAAAAATTCAAAAAGTTTCGACACGAAATAGAAAAACAGACCGACAAAAGTATTAAGACATTACGGTCGGATCGTGGTGGCGAATACTTGAGCAATGAGTTTCTTGATTACTTGAAAGAATATGGTATTCTTTCACAATGGACTCCTCTCGGAACACTGTAATTAAACAGTGTGTCCGAACGGAGAAACCGAACTTTGTTAGACATGGTAAGGTCTATAATGAGTCGCATAGAGCTACCTATTTCCTTCTCAGGATATGCATTGAACAGTGCAATACTTATTTTGAATAAGGTTCCTTCAAAGTCTGTTCAACAGACTCCATAGGAGATATGGACAGGAAAGAAACCGGGTTTCTCATTCTTGAAGATTTGGGGTTGCTGGGCATATGTCAAACGTTTGGAAGGTACCAAACTAGAACCCAAATCGGATAAATACCTATTTGTAGGATATCCTAAGGAAACCAAAGGATATTAATTCTATCACCCACAAGAGAACAAAGCATTTATTGCTCTATATACGATTTTCCTCGAGAAGGAATTCTTAAATGTAGTGATAAGTAGGAAGAAAGTAGAACTCGATGAAAATCGGAGTGATACTGTTCCTAGCAAACATGAACAGTCCATCAGGGATGAGACTGTACACAATCTTCGAATACAAAAGAACTGCGTAGGTCGGAAAGAGTCATAAGACAACCTGAGAGGTATGGGTTTCTGATCACACCTCATGTAGATATCAATCTTATTGAGGATAACAAGCTGGCTACGTATGAGGAATCGATACAAGATATCGATTCCACTTTATGGCAAGAAGCCATGAAGTCCGTAATGGATTCCATGTACACCAACCAAGTTTGGACACTAGTTGATACACCAAAAGTCGTAAAGCCTATTGGTTGTAAATGGGTCTTCAAGAAGAAGACTGACATGGATGGTAACGTACAAACGTACAAATCTAGGCTTGTAGCGAAGGGGTATCGTCAACGACATGGTGTCGATTACGATGAAACTTTTTCACCCGTTGTCATGATTAAATCCATTAGGATAATGCTTGCTATTGCTGCATATTTCGATTACGAGATATGGCAGATGGAAGTCAAAACCGCTTTCCTTAACAGAAATCTTTTGGAGGATGTTTATATGCAACAGCCTGACGATTTTATCGTACCAAGACTTGCAACCAAGGTTTGTAAGTTAAATCAATCTATTTATGGATTGAAGCAAGCATCGCGTTCTTGGAACCAATGTTTTGATGAGATCATAAAGGAATATGATTTCATTCAAAGTAAGGATGATCCTTGTGTATATAAAAAGGTTAGTGGGAGCACACTGACATTCATTGTCCTTTACGTTGATGATGTATTGCTTATTAGCAATGACATTCCTATGTTAACGTCGATGAAAGCTTGGCTTTCATTAAAATTCTCCATGAAGGATATGAGAGAAGCAGCCTTTATTCTAGGAATAAAGATCTACCGGGATTGATCTAGAAAGATGCTTGGAATTTTCTAGAGTACGCACGTTGACAAAGTGTTGAAGAGATTCAACATGGATCAGTCCAAGAGGGGACTGTTGCCAATGTCACATGGCGTCACTTTATCTAAGGACATGTGTCCTAAAACTCAAGATGAGAGAGACAACATGAGTCGAATACCATTTGCCTCGACAGTCGGATCGATCATGTATGCCATGATATGTACGCGACCTGATGTCTCGTATGCTTTGAGCATGTGTAGTCGCTATTAGGCCGATCCAAGTGAAGGTCACTGGATAGTGGTTAAAAACATCCTTAAGTATCTTAGACGAACTAAAGATGCTTTCTTAATCTATGAAGATGGAGAACTTAAGGTAACTAGGTATACTGATGTAAGTTTCCAAACCGATAAAGACGACTGCAAGTCGTAATCCGGGTATATATTTTGTTTGAACAACGGAGCAGTAAGCTGGAAATATTCCAAGTAAGAGATTGTTGTCAATTCAACAACAAAAGCGAAGTATATTTTTGCAGCCGAAGTAGCAAAAAGGCAGATTGGATCCGTAAATTCTTAATTGGATTATGAGTAGTTCCGTTAGCAGCTGAGCCTGTTCCATTGTATTATGACGGAGCTATAGCACATGCTAAGGAACCACGGTCTCATAAACGATCCAAGCATGTTCTTCGACGTTTTCATCTGATTCGTGAGATCATACATCGTGGCGATGTGAAGATCGAGAAGGTCGCATCAGAGGACAACATGCAGATCCATTGACGAAAGCTATTCCTCAGCAAAAGTTTGAGCGACATGTACATAGTTCAGATGTTAGATGCTTCAGTGATTGGCTATAGGCCAAGTGGGAGATTGTTGGACAACTATGACCCATAGCGTCACTATTTGTAAAAGACATTGTGGTTTTTGTACAAATTAACTATGTGACAATAGAATTTACATTTATCATTTTGTAATTTGATTACTTTAATATATAAATGGTAAAAGTCCTTATGATTAGTTTCGAATTACAAGATATGAGACAGTATCAATCCATAACGGTTTAATCATTAAATATCTCTAGTCGTAGTATTATCGAGACTGGACATCGATAATGCGGAATAGACTAGTATTGCACTTGTACGTGTTATGGAAGCGTAACAGCATAGTTCTCATATATTTAAGTATTGGATACTTATGCAAGTGTGATAGGAGGTTGTTTTTACCGATGGTATGGAAACAGCTTCGCTCTGGATAGACCCCTCGGAATCTTATTGGTAGTATGACAATGTGTCTATGGGAATCCGCATCAGTGTAGGTGTATATGGTCTCAACCTGAGACTTACATCGCTAGTACTTGGGACTATCAATACACTTTGGTTTTGGTCCTCCGGGATTTTAACAGGTTCCGTGTACGCCTCTTCTGGGTTTATTGAGAATCGTAATGTATTGGATGTGATGTCAAGAAAAAAGTATCACTTCAGTCATATAGAGATGATGCTCACGCAGGGATACAGAACTGGTTCTCTAATATGTTGCATCCATCGGGATAATATGACAAGGTCATGATTATCCGATTAAAAGAGACTAGTTGCTAGTAATCTGATATATGCTTTGTATGAGGCAGACACTATTCCAGCCCCAGGCCTTGCATGGACATCCGATACTGGATCGCAATACGCAATACTACGTATACTACGCCTGACAAAGATTATATATTCCTTTAAGAATATTTCTGGAGAATTGGGAAGGCACGATGCTTTGCTAAAAGCCAACCATGTCTCGTAAATCGGTAAAAATATAGTACGAGATACGTACGTGTTCGGATAGTCCGACGACCGAATTTACTACCAACATATTCAGGGATCTCATGAGTCGCTTCCCGAAGATTCACTGATGACGTATGATTAGAACTTAATTAATCTAGGATTAATTACGGAGAGATTTTATCTAGGATAAAATACTATTTAAAGAGAGAGAACGATTAATTTGGAATTAATCGATAAAATAATATATTCAATATATTAAACGAAATTTGATTTTGACGCGGAATTAAAATTGGATTTTAATTCGGGCAGACGAATTAATTTAGAAATAATTCACAAGCGATGTGAATAGTAATTTTACCATGCATAATTATTTAATTAAATTTTATTAAATTACGTCACAACGGAAAATTTGTTAATTTAGAATTAGCGGACCCGAGCCCGGGATGTGTTACGGGCCCACTCAGATTTTGAATCAAGTGGGGCCCGCATGTCACATCACTTGTCACTTTAATTACTTTTTGGTGATGGGTTTTGGTGAAGGAATGATGGTGACTTGTATGACACATTTGTGTGTAATGATGGGAATGACTTTTACCAAATTTTTTGATTTAATATATCATTTGACTTTTGAAATCAATTAACACAAGTCAATCACTCCCTCTCACTCTCTCATTCACGCCAACTTTGAGAAAACTTTTCTCTCCCAATTTTCTTCTTCGCCGATAGCTTTAAGGAAGGAATTGAAGATTTGTTGCAAATTTTCAAAGGTGCTAGCACATCAAAGGATCATTCAAAGTGATAGGGAAACCAACCTTTGAGCTTGGAATCACCATTAAGCTTGGAGCTTGAATTTCTACTTCAAAGAGGAAGCTTGGAGACTTCTCAAATGAGCAAAAGTTTTGTTATCAACACCTCCAAAATCCGATCAAAGTGAGTATTATTCCGCAAATTTTTCTTTGAGTATTCACATGTTTCATTGCTTGAATGATCTTGGGACACCTTAGAAACCTAACAACTTGAGCCAGTATTCTTTGATAAGTAAGAGTTAGGTCCACATGAGTTCTTGCCACATTTAGATCTCCTTTGTTATATTTATCAAGTATCTTCTCAATATTATGAGTCTGAGATAATATATAACCTTCTGATGTCCTAAAAACCTTAATTCCTAGGATCAAATCAGCTATACCTAAATCTTTCATATCAAAGCTGCTGGATAACACTCTCTTGGTAGACTGAATCATTTCATGATTAATACCAATTATCAACATACCGTCTACGTAGAGACACGCAATGACATATCTTTTTCGAGTTGATTTAGTGTACACACACTTATCACACTCTTTGGTTTTAAACCCATTTGACAACATTTCTTTGTCAAATTTTTCATGCCATTATTTAAGTGCTTGTTTTATTCCGTACAAGGATTTTACAAGTTTGCACGCCTTTTGTTCTTGTCCAGAAACATTAAACCCTTCTGGTTGTTCCATGTAACTCTTTTCATCCAATTCACCATTCAAGAATGTCATCTTTATATCCATTTGGTGTATTTCAAGACCAAATATAGCTGTTATGGCTATGAGTATTCTTATCGATGTGATACGAGTCACTAGTGAAAAGGTGTCAAAGTAATCAAGGCCTTCCTTTTGTCTATAACCTTTTATGACAAATCTTACCTTGTACTTATCTATTGATCCATCCGTTTTCATATTCCTTTTGAATATCCATTTGTAGCCTAGTGGCTTACAACCTGGTGGAAGATCAACCAACTCCCAAGTATGGTTCTGTAGGATTGAATCAATCTCACTATTAATAACCTCTTTCCAAAGAGGTGCCTCCAGAGAAGACATTGCTTCTCTATAGCTTTGAGGCTCATATTCTAACAAATATGTCAGAAAATCGGGACCAAACGACTTAGACATTCTAGCTCTTTTACTACATCTAGGTTCGATTGTCTCAATATTTGTACGATGATCTGATTATTGGTCAACCTGATCACTGTCTTTATCAGTATCAATTGTCCTTTTGAGAGACTTTTTTCTTTGTCTTTCCTAATAAGGAAACATCTCTTCAAAAAATGTGGCATTCCTTGACTCAATTATCATACTCGGATTGATGTCAGGAACCTCAGACTTATGTACCAAGAATCGATACGCACTATTGTTGTGAGCATATCCAATGAATATACAATCAACAGTTTTGGGTCCTATTCTAACCTTCTTAGGTTTAGGAACCATTACTTTGTCAAGACACCCCACACTTTCAGGTATTTGTAGGTAGGTATGTGACCTTTCCACAACTCATATGGTGTCTTATCCAATCTTCTGTAAGGAATCTTGTTCCGAACATAGTTCGCGAAAAGCAATGCTTCCCCCCACAAGTTCTGGGGTAAACCAGAACTTATCAACATGGCGCTTATCATGTCCTTCAACGTTCGATTTTTGCGCTCAGTAATCCCATTTTGTTGAGGAGAATAAAGAGCAGTGGTTTCGTGAATAATTTTGTGCACAGAACAATATTCACCGAATGGTGAAACATATTCACCACCTCTATCACTCCTGATTCTTTTGATTTTCTTACCAAGTTGATTTTTCAACTTCGTTCTTATAGTGTATAAAACTCTCAATAGCTTCAGCTTTGCTCCTCACCAAATAAACATAACAGAATCTTGTGCTATCATCGATAAAAGTGACAAAGTACTTTTTACCGCCTCTTGTTTGCACAATATTCATGTCACATACGTCAGTGTGTACAAGTTCTAAAGGTTCAGAACTGCATTCTATAGAATGAAATGATATTCTATGCATTTTTGCTTCAACGCATGCCTCACACTTATGTTGGCTATCAATTGAAAATTTTGGTATAAGGTCCATGTTAATTAATTTACGCATGGTATCATAATTAACATGTCCTAACCTCCCATGCCATACATTTTGTGACTCAAAAATATAAGTAGAAGTACTAGCTTTATTAATAACACGATTGAAAGTCATTACATTTATCTTGACAAGGCCCTCAGTTAAGTATCTTTTTCCTACATACATATCATTCTTAGTCATTATAAACTTATCAGAAACAAATACAAGCTTAAAACCAACCTTACTAAGGAGAGAGCCCGAGACCAAGTTCTTCCGAATAACTAGAACATGCAGTACATTCTTCAATGTTAGCTTTTTTCCGGATGTCATCTTCAGAACCACTGTGCATTGTCCAACCACCTGATAGGTAGACGAGTTTCCCATTGTCAGTTGATTGCCGCCATCGACCTTCTGATACAAGGAAAACATCTTACTATCTGCATGTTGGATAATATGACCCATAGCGTCACTATTTGCACAGATCATTGTGTTGCTGTAGCAAATTAACTATGTAACAAGGAAATTGCACTCTCATCATTGTGATTAGATCACCATAGATATATAAATGAAGAGAGGTCCCTATGATTAGTTCCTGGATTGAGATGATATGAGACAGTATCAGTCCACGAAGGATTAATCATTAAATATCCCTAGCCGTAGTATTATCGAGACTGGACATCGATAATGCGGAATAGGCTAGTATTGCACTTGTGCGCGTTGTGAGGGCACAACGGCATAGTTCTCATATATATAAGTGTTGGAGACTTATGCAAGTGCGATAGGAGGTCATGTTTCACCGATGGTACGGGAAACAGCTTCGCTCTGGATAGACCCCTCGGAATCCCATTGGTATTATGACTATGTGTCTATGGGAGGCCGAAATCAAGGTAGGTGTGTATAGTCTTAACCTGAGACTTGCATCGCTAATACTTACGATAATCGATAAACTTTGGTTTTGGTGGTTGGGGACCCTGACCAGGTTCTGTGTCTACCACTACTGGGTTTATCAGAGAATCGTAGAGTATTGGGTGTGATGTCGAGACGGAAGTATCACTCCAGTCATATTGGAGATGATGTCACGCAGGATACGGTATTAGTGCTCTTAAGTGATGCGCATCCAATCGTGATATTATGACCAGGTCATGAATATCCGATTATAGAGACTAGTTACCAGACATCCGATATGTGTTTCGGACGGGGTAGACACTTATCCAGCCCCAGCCCTAACACGTGACTATCCGATACTGGGCCGATACGCACAATACTACGGTATACTACGCTTGATATAGATCATTATTCCTGTAAGGATGTTTCCGGAGAATTGGATAGACATGGTGCTTTGCTAGAAGCCAACCTTATCTTGTAAATCGGTATAAACGTAGTACGAGGTACTTACGTGTTCGGACAGTCCGATGACCGATTTGACTGCCAATATATCCGGGGATCTCATGGGTCGCTTCCCAAAGATTCACCGATGACGTATGACTCGCACTTATATTAATCTGGGATAATTAGATGAGAGAGAAAATTAATCTGGGATTAATTGCGGAGATATTTTATCTAGGATAAAATAACGATTAAAGAGAGAGAAATATTAATTTGGAATTAATCGAGGAATTAATATATTTGATATATTAATCGAAATTGGATTTCGACGCGGAATTAAAATTAGATTTTAATTCGGGCGAACGAATTAATTTAGAATTAATTCGTTAGCGACGTGAATAGTGATTTCGCTTGGCGTAATCGTTTAATTACGACGCAACGGAAAATTCGTTAATTTGGAATTAGCGAACCCGAGCCCGAGATTTTTACGAGCGCATTCGTATTTAGAATTCGAGTGCGGCACGTCAAATCAAGCGTCAAATCGCTAGTCGCATCTAGCGTCACATCAAGCGTCAAATCATGTCACTTTGAGTGATGTGACAATTGATTGGATTGATTGATTGATGTGACAAAAGGTGATGTGACTTGATGTGACAAAAAGGTGATGTGTGTACTTGACATAAAGCAAATTGCTTTGAAATGAATTTCAAATGAAATTCATTTGGCATTTGATGCTTAAAGCAAAGCCAAAACCGAAATTGGAGCATATACACAACACTTTTCATTTTCCCTCCTCTCTCTCCTCTTCTTCTCCTCTCTTTCACTCTGGTTTTGTTGTTCTTCAAAGGCAGTGGACTGCCGAATTTCAACCACAAAATCAAGGGAAGCAAGTGTGTTTTGTGGCAAAACAAGAGTGCTAGCACACTCCGGGATCATGCCAAGGTGATAAGGGAGTTTACCCATGAGCCGGAAGCCATTCGGTGAAGCTTGGAGCTTCAAAACTTGAAGTGAAGGGGCGAAATACACTATTACAGCAACTTACTGCCTTGATAAAGTGTGCAGATTTTTTGTTTTTGTCGCCCAATCGTCGCTCAACCGCTCGATGTAAGTATTCCGCACTTCCGTCGTTGTATTCACTTGATATTCATGCTTGAGTTTTGATCTTGGGACCTTAAAAAACTCCAACAATGGCATCAAGAGCTTAGGTTAAAAGCATGAAAAGTTAGGGATAAAATTTGGGCAAACTTGATTGTGAGCATGATAAATGAAATTGGATGGATTTGTATGCTTAATTGTGTTTGTATTGATGATTGATTATGTCAATTTGAAGAAAATTTGATTGGATCAATTTTTCCCCAAATATCCTCCTTGGCCAAAATGATATGCATTTTATGTCTTGGGATTTTTTGATTTTTGACAATTGGAAGTGTTGGAAATCATTCGGGATGATGATTTAACGTCGATTGCGGAATCAATTGGATTGAATTCGATTTGGACGAAAAATCCCCAAATTGCCAAGTATGTCATGAAACTTTAAATTGGGAAAAATGAAATTGAGCATGCAATTATGAAATTGGATGATTAAGTATGCTTAATACATGTTTAATTGATGATTGGTTGGATCAATTTGATTAAATATTGTTTAGAACAAATTCCCCAATTTTGAATGTATGTCATGAAACTTTAAATTGGGAAAAATGAAATTTAGCATGCAATTATGAAATTGGATGATTAAGTATGCTTAATACATGTTTAATTGATGATTGGTTGGATCAATTTGATTAAATTTTGTTTAGAACAAATTTCCCCAATTTTGAATGTATGTCATGAAACTTAAATTGGGAAAAATGAAATTGAGCATGCAATTATGAAATTGGATGATTAAGTATGCTTATACATGTTTAATTGATGATTGGTTGGATCAATTTGATTAAATATTGTTTAGAACAAATTTCCCCAATTTTGATGTAGTGTCATGAAACTTTAAATTGGGAAAAATGAAATTGAGCATGCAATTATGAATTTGGATGATTAAGTATGCTTAATACATGTTTAATTGATGATTGGTTGGATCAATTTGATTAAATTTTGTTTAGACAAATTTCCCCAATTTTGATGTGTTGGCCGAATAGGAATATGCCCTAAATCTTGGTAATTTTGGTTCGTTGAGCATTGGATGACTTGAAACGGTATGTTTTATGTTGATTGGATGTCGAATTGGTTTTAATTGGATTGAAACAAATCGGACATGTAATTAACCTATGCCAAGAATAAAGTAAAGCATGTAATAGTTTGGATTTTAATCTTAACGTGTTAGACATGTGATGATGAAATTGAGCATGATTAATTAGCCTAATTTGTGTTTTTGGGAAATATAGTTTAGGTGATTAATCATGATATACACTTTAGGTAATTAAATTGCGAGATTGGATTTGTGTAATTTAATTAATAGGGCTAATTTTGGAAATTAAGCTTGAATTGTTGTAAATGGGCTTATTGGGCTTTGTTA